>QOVD01000661.1:13007-41842 GCA_003521225.1 Tuber microsphaerosporum | reverse complement strand
AAAAAAAAAAAAAAAAAAAAAAAAAAAAAAAAACAAGTACTATTCAAGTTGTTAGTTGTAGTATCAAGAATTCTGACAATTCCGACCGATTTGAAAGAGACCGTTCAATGTCATATCTTGAATGTTGAACGTCCTTCCGTACATGCACAAAAAGAGTACTATGCTACGGTTACTGTGAGACAAACATGTAACAAGATAAGATTGTACACTTGAAAAGGTAGGTCAAACAAATATGAACAAGCTTTTCAAGAGAGCGTTAAAGTACAGCGCAGTGATAGGTAGGCTTGTGACTACCTCTGCTTTGTTGGTGTGATTCAGATAAGGAATATTAGAGTATTTGAACACTTGATCTTAGGTTTGGCCCTTTCAGGGTCTGCTATGTGCCAAACAAAGTACAAGACGTTAAGGGCACAATTCTAATTGTTTGTACCATGAATATAAAAACGCAAGTGGAGAGGTTCTCTCGATAAAAAGCAATGGACTTAGTGCGCGTTTTCATGTGAGAAGGGAGTTTTAAGACAAAGAAAGGACATAATCTGTACCCTCATTTACAATATTGCTCACAGGTAGGTGGGACAGAACACAGAAGGCAGATCTTTGAAGAATTCAAAGAGGTATCGCGAACAGGGCATACAATCTATCTTGATGGTATTCGATTTTTTCCATCCCTTGTCAAACCTCCAATTACTAACCATACAGTGTGATGAATTTCCTCTTATTTGTACTTTTCGCGTCCAATCCATCTCTACAGAACAGTTCCCGTCAAGAAACTCATGATTCAATTACGACATGCACTCAAGCACAGAGGGTCATCAGTCTCAAAAAGTAAGTTTGATCTTACGTCTCGCTTGTGCTGTTTATCAAATCTAGATTCTTATAGAATGGTACAACAGTCTCAATGCCAGTACTGCAGAAGAAAATACACGTCAAGTACATGGTACAGGAACCTCATAGAAACAACATATTCTGGCTTTGTACAGCCTCAGAGAACACTAGAACGTTCTATTTGCGCCAAAGAACTTGCCCTTCAAACTAAGTAGCCATCAGGTGAGTATAGCCTGACCTCAGATCCATACAGCGAAGAATTCAATACAATTGAAATGAATATGGCCGAACAGGAGCCCGAAATCTACCCAAACGCTTTGGATTTCGGACGAGGAAAGTCTTAACTATTCGGACACTGAAGAAGCCATACCATGGATTGGACCACACAAGCTGACAACACAGCCCACTGCTATGAGATCACTATGGGATGTTGTACAGCATGAAAGCTCTGAAGATAAGATGTGGTCAAAATTCAGAAACAACACTAACTTAGAGCTTGCCAAGTAGTTTATTGAAGCAAAGGTACCAAAGACTCACATTGAAGGATATTTCAAGAAGGACTTGAGGCCAGAGGACAGTAGTATTAAATCTGCTTATGGGCTCCTTGATACTGTTGATAAGTTGGAATCAGATATGGGGATAAAAAGTTGGAACGAGTAGTATGTATCATTTAGCGAAGCTGTAAGTTAATGTATCCCTACAATGTCCGATTCTAACTGAATGTAGGAAATGCGGACGGAGATGAACCAGACAAAGCTTCCTTAACACGGAAAATCTTTTTCCGCAATCCTGTTAATTGTGCGGAATATTCGCTTGATGAAAGATATTTTGCTAAAGATATGGATTACGCCCCTGTAATGGAATCAAATAGCGATGGACCACCTCAGCGAGTATATTTGGAGATGCACATAGCGGATTGGTGGTAGACAATACAGGTATGTACAAATGCGACGTTCCACGCCACTTCGATACTATATATTTGGAACGGGGGCACCCTCTAGGAAGATGGATCCTATGGTTGCGACCGCACCAATGTCTTAAGATAGAATAAAGATAAACGTAAAGTTTAAAGTAAAAGAATCAAACGGTAAAACTTAATATCATTAAGCCTAAAAGCTTTACTCAATTCAAGTTCTTCTGGAGGATAGATGGTTCTCAGAGTACATCAGCAAAAAGACAATTTACGTCCGGCGAACCGTATCTGGGCCCGGACGCATGACGTCCGCCCGGCTCACCCCAGACGCCTGGTACATCTGGATTCTTGTTTTCTAACCCAATCGCGCCTACTGCCTTGCAACGCCAATGTCCTTTCTCCAAACACTCCATAGGCTGTGCTCCAGACCCCTCCCACCTACAAACCTCTCCCCCCTGCCCTATTCGTCCCATCACGCCCGGCGGCCCTTGCCCTGCATGCCCACCCCGCCATTCTTTGTCCCTGATCCTGCCGTTGGGCGCCGACTAGATTCACCCACTGGCCTCCCGACACTACACGTTCATCCAAGTTCCCGGCATGAAGAAGCCGAACACAGGGTGGCTCCTGGACTCTGAATTCCGACTCCAGGATCCACCACTGTGTTTGTATTCTTCATGCCGGGGACCTTTATTTTTCCGTCCGACTGTGTCCGCTGATCTCGGGCTGATCCCCACCGTGTTTCATATTCTAACCAATCCTCCGCCTCCTTTGTCCGACAAAAGGCAATTGACGTCTGGCAAATCGGACTCGCCCCGGACCCCTGGTGCGTCCGGATTCTCGTTTTGTTACCCAATCGCGCCTACTACCTTGCAACGCCAATTTCCTTGCTCCAAACACTCCATACGCTGTGCTCCAGACCCCCCCCCGCCTACATACCTCTCCCACCTGCCCTCTTCTTTCTATCACGCCCGGCGGCCACTTCATGCCCACCCACCATTCTTTGTCCCTGATCCAGCCATCGCGCGCCGACTAGATTCACCCGCTGGCCTCCCGATACTTCACCTTCATCCAAGTTCCCGGCATGAAGAAGCCGAACACAGGGGCGTTCCTGGACTCTGAATTTTGACTCCAGGATCCCCCACTGTGTTCGTATTCTTCACGCCGGGAACCTTTATTTTTCCGTCCGACTGCGTCCGTTGGCTGATCCCCACCATTTTTAGTTTACCAACACATCCTCCACCGCTTCTCCCAGACAGTGTTATCTCTATTCGGATCCAGGCAGGCTTGTCCATTGAATCTATAGTTCTTCGTTTTTAATATTTTAGGTTTCTATTTCTATCTTCTGACTAAATATGTACATAGCAAGTTTCAATAAATGTCATTAAATGTCCGCAGATCAATCCGGTGATTTACTAGCCATTGCCCATCCCTATAATGAACCACATGTGCCTGCCCAACCACGACTCCAATATCGATTAACCTCATATCCCGACCGTTGCGCCGCTTGCAGACTGGTATATGCCCACTTGACTCATGAAATCTGCTACCGTTCACCGGATCAACTACTTGACCAAATGCTAGCCGACATGCAACCCCCGTCCGCATATTTCTTATCTTAAAATGCCCTACCAAGCGTGCCACGGCCCGTCCGCGAAGTTCACCATACATATCCGGCCTGCCAGCCTGTATCCATATCCAATCATTTCTGGCACCAGAGTTTCGGAATGACTTCTTTCCTGTACAGTGCTCATGATGAACTTGGAAGATATTAGTTTCTTCGAAAGTCTGCAACCGGAATTTCGAGCTGCGTGAATAGCTCAGCAGGACAGAATTTCAGTTCGCTGGAGTCACCTGGGATCTGCCGTTCATCAGTCACGGCCTGGCGGATGTAGTTAACCAATTCCGCAGCCAAGTCGTCATAGGGAATCTCTAATTCACGGCAAAGCTCGAAAACTGTGCCGACATTCAGGGTCTGCCCATTCAGGACTCGCCGTGAAATCCGGTGGGGCAGGCAGGTCTCTATACCTATCCCTAGACTAGAAACGCTGACGTTGCCAGTTCCAACCGCATCGCCCGCCGTCCGTAATATGTCCATTGTCAATAATCTCATTCTAATAGCGTGTTTCCGGCTGTATTGTGCCAAGATCTGTCTTGCCGCTTCATTTTTATTTGACCTGCGGTACCCTTCCTTGATCTGCTCTTTATGCGCCAGCTCGCCAATATCTTTGGAATACATTGGAACAGACCCAAAACGTGGCACATGCTGTACAAAGTGATTTAGGTAATGCATCTTAATAAAATTGAAGTGGTTTTCCCGCTGTATCAATTCTGCCAATTGATTGGCCCTTTCAATCTGGGCTTCGCCCAGTGGCCGACGCCGTTTGGGGGCGGATGCAGTGCCGACCCTAGTTCTTTGCTTATTGGCAATCCGTTCCCTCAATTCCCGATCCTGACGTTCAGCCTGTGTGCGTACAGCCTTAGTTGTACGGAACTCGAGAAATATGTCCTTGGTTTTGTGAAAGGTCCACAGATACAGTTCCATGTAACGGAGCGTCTCCGGCGTATGACTCTGATACTAAGTCATCAGGGTGAAATCAATCAGTGAGCAGACGCACTGTAATGCCCGCTTGAAATGCCGTCGTTGCGAACTATCCGGATTTCGCAATGCGGACGCCAATACGGCCGAAATGCACCGGCCAAGGTTTCGCATTTCCTTGTCCTACCACTGCGTGACTTCTCGATAAGCCATTTTTGGTGCACAGAAACCAGGATAAGGCGGCAATTCTTTCCAGATATCATCGAATGCCTGCTGCCGTTTATGCTTTTTCAGGAATCCTTCTATCCATTTCATCATATGCTTAAATAGTCCGAGATAGATGTTGTGTAAAAGGGCGGGTTTCTCAAGGATAGCGGGGTTTACTCGGTAGAGTCCGGAGAATACATTGCGGTCCATTTCCACTCCAATTTGATGAAAATATTCCGTGATATGAGTGGCTTGAGTTTGTTTGTGCTCATTTGTCTTTCGCGTATAATGGGCATAGTCCCGTGGCTTGTATGTGTTTTGTGGATCCTTACCAAGTTCTGTGACCGGAACTTCACACTGCGGGCAGGAATTACTGGTTAGTCCGTGCAATGTGGTATGCTCCACATGGTCGGTAATCCAGGCTGATAAGATTAGAAAACATAGGCGCATTTTTCCATCAGCGCAGTCCATCACGGCGCCGTCTTCGGCAATCTCCTACAATGGGGCCAGAATGAGATCGAAGACAGCCTGCACAGCATCATCATTCATCTGCCACTGGATTTCGTCGGCGCGGACTGATTCATGACTGAGTTTTGGTGGCACAGGCAGCAATGCAAGTAGTAGGATTAGCATCTTTGTTTGGCTGTTTCGCGTCCGGGAAAGGATATTGCTAATCGTTACATATACCGGCCACGCTTTCTTATCTCCCGAGAAGTTTGTGAGGTGAGTCTGTTCAGACCATCCGATAACAGGGACTACCGTCGAGCCTGCGGGGAGTGCTTCCTAATAATAGATCTTAGTACTATACAGGTAAGTGATCGTAGACTTATCATACCTGAGTCTCCCACCACCAATCTGCTGTGTGCATCTCAGAGTATAATCGATCACCACTTGAATCATATTCGTATATCGGTGTATAAACCATATCTCCTCTGTAAGCAACCTGCCAGATGAGATAGCGGACACAGGATACCATATTTCGGTAGTAGAACGTGGTTGAATGTTTCCCGCTCTCTAGCGTTGCCTCGTTCCAAGACAAATATTCTCTGAATGGGTCCAGAGTTTCAAGTTGGTTTTCCTATATGTAGGCGGACCGCAATGATCCGCGTTCCATACCACCCAAGCCTTTGCCAAAGTAATCGCTAATCCGCGTCTTCGTTACCTTGCTCCGTACAAACCAGCTAGCTAAATTGAAGTTGCGCTCGGAACAAAATGGGGCCCATGGATCATCAAGCATGGCCTGGTTAAGCTCCTCATATCCAGCAACATCGCCAATTAGTCTGCCAGCACCTGTAATCGTTTGCTAACTACATGGGATCGACTTATCCGGCTGTCGGGAAACATCCTCCGAGTCCGAATCATGCTCTATATCACTGTCTGTTTCCTGTTCGCTTCCTGAATCATAGCCTAAAATTGCTGGGTCTGACTCATAGTCAGAATTTCCCCCGCCCTCTGCAAATTCATCTGCGTCACTAGTGACGGGTTGGTTGACTCCTTCATCCTGTATAAACGATGTCCGCGCGGATGAAGTTCCTGGCCCAGAGTCCGCGATCTCACGGTGGAAAAGTATAATATCATGATATATCGTCCGAACGTGTTTTTCATAGGCAGCAGCGTGCTGATAACACCGGCAACAATAGGGGCACTTCGTGGCCATCCTCCTCGTGTTTGCCATTTCGGTTCTGTTTCTGTTTCAAGGTGCTAGTATCTGGTAGTGAATCAGCTGGGGGAGCGGATGAATATCGTCTTGAAAGCTCATCTCCGATGGCTTTCAAACTTGAAAAAAAATCACGGCAGAGTCCCGGTGGTTGTCGGGAGGATCAAGTAGTTGTGGTTTAAGCTTTTCAAGTTAGCTCTTTGGGCCTCTTGACGGACCCCTGCGGCTCTTCTGCAGCTCAAAAGTCTATTTCAAGCTTACATAAACTTCAAGAAGCAACCTCATGTTCGTCCTAAACCCTTCCTTGTTTGTACAGCGTACAAGTGTTTACCAGATGAAAGCCGTCCGTGGCCTATATAAACCATGCCTTTCATCCTTCCTTCCTTCCCTCTCTCCACCACTTCTCATCAAACACAAACTCACCTGAACTTTTCTCACCCGCTTTTCCAATCCACTTTCCGCCGGCCGACCTCTAACACCAGTTCTCACTCGAGTGTACCGAGAACGGGATTCATCCGTGTGGTATATACTCTATTCATTCTCTATCTATTTTGACCAAATGGCTAACCAGAATAATCCTAGCCACTGTATTTAGTCCGTGAAAGACTCATCTGACCCCGGACATATCTATCCGCTCCCTCACTTTCTCATAGGTGTGTAGCATCTAGAGTCTATCATTATCCTTTGATCTTTGTCACGCAGAATTTGTTCTAAAACTCGCCACTGCAGAAATAACCCACCCACCAAAGGCCGCGATAAACCCTCTCTCCAATCATGCCCACCTCAAAGAGCGGACTTACTCACCCAAGAACGAAGGGCCATGAAGGCGACGGGGACATTGCCTGGTGCAAACACATCTGCCGCTTCCCAGACCCCTGTACTCCAAGTCCAGAGTACAAAACTTGGTGGGATGCCATCAAGAGGAGGATGGAGCAGAATCGCATCCGGGGCTGGAAACTAGCCACCCCTGAGCAGTGGGCGGCGATCCAAGCATATGCCCTAACCGTCAAACCCCTAGCCAGCAATGGTCGAGCTGCCCTCTGGCAGCAAAACTCACATGCCGGCCTGCGTTTCACTAAATGTCTTGATTTTCTGCTTAAGGATATAGTGAGAAAGCATTCAAAAACCTTGAGTCGCTTGGGTGTCGCCGTTCCTCCGGCTGTCCCCACTGCTCCTGCCGTGGCCGCAAATGATCGTAAGTTCCGTCCTTTGTTGTCCCTATTAATCTACATGTCAATTTACTAATATGACATCCTAGGTTTTGCCGGCCCACGTAGCATCCGCTTGTGGATAGACCAGCCATCTACTTATCGCAGAGACAACCCACTCCCCCGCGGGCTGGAGCATGTCCCATGGAAGACACATCCTTTCATGGTCTGGGTGGAGAAGACTGAACCCACTCTCAAGTGCTTGCATATGGCCCTCGATAGCTGTTTTGCCCCCGGTATCGGCTATCGGCACCTGGTTGGCGCCACCAGATATGGCAGCCTTTTGCTACTGGACTCCCCTGAGGACCCCCTGCCACTGTCTGAAATGCTGGTCCTACATGATGATACGCAGATCCGCATGTGGTGGGGACAATGTCCGCCATCAGAACCAATAGACATCCTTTTTCGAAGGCATCGCACCAATGATCAAGAGCCCGGTACCCCGTCCCCTTTGGCCTATGGTTATATGGACAGGTATATTAGGAATAGCCCTGCCATTGGCGCCGGGGTGGAAGAGCCGAGATCTGAGCAGGAGGCTTCACTGGAGTCTGACAGTGCTGATGACAATGATGGCCAGCCAGAATCCTCTGCTACGGTGGCAAGGCGGGGGGCGTACCGTGTGACAATAGCAACTCTTACAGCAAAGCAGGGGCCACGCCATCTGGCGAAATCAACCACGCAGCAAAGCAGGGGCCGCACCGTGTAGCGACACCAACCCCTACTCGGGCGAAGGCAGGATATAGCGGGCGAAACCGAGGTGGGTTAGACGGAGCTGAGCACTCTTCACCGGATTTTGCTGAAATATTTGTCAGTAATCTGTCTGTAGATCACAAGCTTGACTCGGAGGTGATACCACGTGTTGCTCAAGGTATTCCTCATTCTGTCCCACTACCTGGAAGTATTGTCCTGGGGTCCGGCAGACAAATACCAGGGCTTGTGAGGTACCAGGCTGATAGGGAAAAAGCACCTGTTAGGGCACTGGTCGATTCCTCGAGCAAGCGCAATCGGGCGGCTATGACCGACGATGAGGACTCCGAGCCCCCAGCTGATACTTGTGAACCGTCAAGAAAGAGAGTTCGCATGAATAAAATACCACCAACAGGCTGGAACACAAAATCCCGTGCCGGTAATCCGACTGTAGCATTAGTGCAAGAACCACTTCATAATGCTAGTTCGCCGGTTACCCCCCCGCCGTCTGCGGGTACTTCCCAAGTTTCCGCTGAAGACATTGTGATAGAGTTAGGACCGTCCGCTAAGCGGCTCCCAACGGATGCTTCAGGAGCGGAGACTGCCAGCCCCACACGGTCTGCTAGCCCCCCCCGAGATACCGCCGAGGACATCGTGGGTGATTTAAGACATTCTGCTGAGCACCTCCTGATGGTTGCTTCAGGAGGTCAGGCTGCCTTGCCTGAGGCTCAGGCGGAATCAAGCATTGGCTGGTAGGTTTCAAGTGCAGTTTTCCAAGTCAAGTTCTTCTACGTTCGAACCAAAAACTCTTGTGGGGAAGCTGTTCACCTTGGCAACCTATCTTATCTAGCTGGCAATCCCGGTCCGCAGTGAAACAATATGTCTAACTCTTATGAGCGTAGTGGCTGACCCGAATCGCCAAAGCAGACCTGATCCCGTCTGCCCGGGCCCGACCCAAAGTGTCGAAGCACACACTAGCTGTTTTCCTTTTTTCTTTTTCCTGTTGCTTTTTCATTTTCCTTTTCCTTTCGGCGGGCTGTCATGTTGGGGGGTTTTTATACGGTATGGCATCTTGATTTCGTTTTTTCAGTGTTCTATATTGTTTTTTTGTGCTCCTTCCTTGCTTTCATCATTCTGCCTGCTCCTGCCGGCCATTTTTTGTCTCCCCTGGTGCCAAAGGTCCTAGTGGCCTTTCGCTCACTTCTCATGCTTTATTCCTTGTCGTGCTTCATCCCTTCCCTTGCTTCTTTGCCGTCTTTCGTCTGGAATTACCCTTTTTGTCTGCGCTCTATGTCCGCGCTTTTGACATAATGTGCACTTACCTTCAGCCTATACCCTACTCAATTTGTGTTCCCAGCCCGGACCCGTATCCCTACCCCATCCGGTAGTGTTCGCTTGGCAAATTTACTTGAATTAGATTTAGTCCCCGTATGATAATAGAAAGGTTTAATTAGCCCTATGAGCGGTACCTCCAAGACTACTGTACCGCTTCTGTTTAGCAGCAGTGGTGAGGAATGCGGTTCATATTCAAAATACCTGTATAAAAGACGTCTTAAACCGAGTGACAGGTTATGAACATGCCGGCCCCTTAAGAACGCGACCTAGCCTGTGCTGTCAGCTACAATAAGTAACTCCCACAAACCACCTAGATTGCCCGCTGGTTTGCATTTCCTGACACAATCTACATTTGCTTACAATAACCATATATTGAATTCGACCTATCCTTACAACTAATATCTCAATGCCGCAGCTATGACCTACCGCCGACATATCACGTCAAGCCCAGCGGCAAGCCCAGAGGCAGAGGGGGGTCCGCGAAGGACGTATGCGGAAAACGAAATCCCAAGAGCTTCTAGCTCATCAGCCCTCCGCGCTCTCACAGACTAGCAGTATGCTTTCCTGGCGTAGAATATCCGCATCGGGCCCGCAGCCAGTTTCAACACAGCTTCAGGTAGGACAGGCTAGTCATCACCTACCCGGATGGCAGGGCCCGGCAGAGGACAGTATGGATTCACAGGATGGAGAATATGACGACAATGGTTCGAGTGAGGAGAGTATGGAGAACTTAATTGGATCAGAGGAGGAGGATGACCTGGGGGATTATAGGGCACTGAGACCCATAATGACAGAGTATGAGTTTGTTGAATCACAACCCTCTACGCTGGCTCTCTCAGCCACGCCTACGGACATACGGATTGGATTGCCTGGACGGATAACACCTGCTCCACGAGTCAGCAGGACTCATTTTACAGTTCTGGATAGCAGCTCCTCTGGTGATCCCTCGCCCGCCGGATCAAATATTATCCCAACACCGGCAGGCCCCTTCCGAGCGGCAGTACGAGATGAACAGCCCCCGAGTTCCCATTTGACCGGAAGCCGAAGAAATATTGCTGTTGGGATTGAGCTCACAATTCAGAGCAAGGCAAAGGAGCTAATGTGGGATTGAGTACTTTTTGTTGATCCATTCCCAGATCTAATCAGATTGACAGACCAGGTTCATCGATGCTGGAGCGATGCCCGGCGTAAATTGGATTTGCTTGACTTTCCGGACGCTACCACAGACTCGAGTAATCAGGTAAGTCCCCTAGAAATACTCTACCCTTATGTAGTAAGCAGGACTGAATACTGAATCCGGCGGACCGTCGTGGGACAGATACCGGATAAGCACAGTTCCAGCAGATCTCAGTATCTGCATTGCGCAAAGAAGGTGGTGTCAGCGCTCTACAAACTTGACACCGAGGACCAGGTAGCTTGTGCACGAAGGGTGCAATATTTGCTGAAGGAGCATCGCTTTAATTGTAGCCCTAATGGTTATAAGGTAACTTTTTCTGCTTCTTTTTTCCAGATGATTTCAGTCTACAGTGAATCTGAAGGAGTAAACAGGATTTTCAACTTCGGTTCCTCGCACCTCAGATCCCGGATCTGATATTCGCACAGTTTTATAGCGGTAAGAAAAGGAGAGGCAGAATAGATCCGGAGTTTCTGGAGAAGATAAATGGCCTGTTCCTGTGTCTGACTATGGCCATATTATGCCATGCGCTGCGCTGCTGGCACACTGGGGTCTTTACCGATGAGGTTAACTTCACACGTGCTAATTCGTGAGGTAAGCCGCCGGCATCCGGAGTCCGCTGAGGAAATCTAGTGGTAGGCTAAACAGGATGGAAATGTAACAGGGCTTTTTAAACATCGGTTGGACACTTGGGAGAAGAGTAGGAGATTCCAGACTAGGATTATCGGGCGTATCAGGCAGACTTTGGAGGAAAGAATTTCTAAGGAGCGCAACAACCCTGTAGAGAGGACAGCGGGATATTCAGACAATCCGGAGGCATTAAGGCTTGAATTTGGGATGGATCCGGAAGAGGCAGACTCCCAATTCATACATAATCCATCGGCCAGTCAGGGCAATCGCGGTCAGGCGGACTAGTAGGCCCAGGTCTGGCCCGCCCAGTAGGCTATGTTTTATAGATAGTGATAATAGAAATAATGAAACGCTGGTTTCAAAATGTTAATGTGTCCGGGATTACTAGTAGAGGGTGAGGGCGTAGTAACCTGAGAAAGAATATGAATGAATCAGGCCAACCCAGAGGAGAATGACTGAAAAACAAAGTTCGAGATACCCTAGGAAGACATAATATACACTTCCGGGGGCGGAATGTGAAAAGTACCAAAGGCGCTAGGCGGAATGCGAAATATACTAAAGGCGTCGGGCGGATCAGGCTTAAGGATCGGAATGTGTCGGGCAAATCAGAAGTAGCTGTCAAGGGATTGGGTAAAGGGAAGATGGAGGAAGCTGGATGGCGTAGGGAAGCGGAGCGGACTGTGGACGAATCGGAACAAAAAGAGAAAAAAAGGGAGGGGAGCCGGATGGAGAAAGGCCGGGGGTGAGTAGGAATCAAATGCGATCGGGAAAATATAGTGCTAGACAGCGGGCGTCTGAGGCGTAGGGAAGGGTAGCGGACTGCGGACGAATTCCAACAAGAAGGGAAAAAATGGGACGGGAGCCGGATGGAGCAAGGCCGGGGGTGAGCAGGAATCCAAAGGGATCGGGGAGGTGTAGGGTGCCAGGGAGCGGGCGTCTGGGGCGTCAGGAAGGGGAGCGGACTGCGGATGAATCTGCAGCAAAAGAGAAAAAAAAGCGTGGGGAGCCGGATGGAGAAAGGTCGGGGGTGAGGGGGATTGGGGAGATGTAAAGGCTAAAGGGAAGATGTAGGGCGCAAGGCAACCGGCGTCTGAAGGTGTCTGGTGCGTCCCAATGAGGGAGGTTTGCGTCTGGCGCAGGCGGAAGGGAGGAGTCTGCATCCGGACGTAATGAGTTCGGGACGGCCCATCCAGAATGTCGATTTGCATTGGCAGCGCCCGGGGCATCGAAGGCAACAGGCGCATAAGGCGCAAAGCATAATTTTTGCTGTTGTAGTGTGTTCTTCACTTATACGTAGTAGATATAGATATAGAGCCAAGTAATACCCCATCATTACCCTGACCTCTCACAAGCGTCCTGCTCAGCCAAGGATTATCCTAGACATCCTCTTTGCGAGAATAAACCTTTGGAGATGTCGGATAGCTCAGACATAGTTAAGCAGACGAACCGGAAGTGGTTTCTGCAAGGTATCTCCAATACAACCGCATGAGAGAAAACCTCCTACGATCGCGGACATCCAAGTGGCGAACTGTATTGTCAATGTCCAAACTATATGTCGGTAAGACTCACTGGCCCATCAGGATTATCGTCCTTATACAAGCTTTCTAGTTATTTGTCTCTACAGCATCCACATACTATATTTGATTAACTACTCAGCTCCCCCGATGAGATGTAGTATTGGGTTGGCTTCCACGGGCGCTACCCGGAACCAATCCAATATTTACTATCTTTACTATGACTAGACAAATGCCTCTAGAGTCCAATTACTTCCCTAAGATATGGTACACTACATGGGGTTGGCAGAGACACACTATGGAGTTAGTTCTGGAAACAATTCTGATTGTTCCAGAACCTACCAATAGACCTTCTGGTGGACTCCGATACTACCCACGGGCTAGTACAAGGTTTCCTATATCTATCAGGTGTCTAATTGCACCAAAGTATGCGACCTCGTTTTGGGTGGTTACCCACACCTCCCGTATATATCCTGCGAACAGCTGCCAGTCAGTTGGACGGCGACAATGTATCCGGTGTTGCGAGAGCTCCTTCAATCCTCAGATTGTCTATGGAGTTTCTCAACTACCTCTGTGTTTGCCATGTGCGTACAGTCCTAAGATCAGGGCCAGAGGGGGGTGTTGGACACTCGAGTCGAGTTACCAACTGTTCATAACCCCTTCTGTAACCATACCAAGGTCCGGTTTGCTTAAGATTCTGGTGGCACCAGTAACATCTAATCCCGGACTCCCTTTGGGCTATTCTTTCAAAGTCCTGGTATGGCTCAACCGATTAAGATAGGGTAATAGGATCTCAAGGTAGGGTAACGGGAAACCAAAGGTAGGGTCACATGATTTCCAAGGTTGGGTAACTTTACCCTGTTATTGGTAAAATCCTGTTTGAAATCCGCGCAACGCCCTGTAAGCTATCGGCGGAGCGCCATGTAACCATCCTATTGTTAACTTGAGTTCCCTAGAATAATCACTCCGAAAGGTTACTCCATCTAATAAGATCACTTTCGCTTCTTGGGTTACCCTGTCTTGCCCTTGGGCAAATCGCTGCTAAGGTTCGCTTTGTAGACTTCTAGGTATTCCTCCTAGTCTGCTCTGTATACTTAGTATACGGGACCTTCCCTACCATGGTTACCCTTCGGTATACCTGCTGGGCATGTAAGGTGGTCATTTGTAGCTACCTTTCTCAAGGGTCGTTACACCACTCCCCTTTTTAGAAACTCTGTCCTCAGACTGCTTGTTTCTACACTTTGCTTCTGGATCTTCTTTAGTATTCCATTGTTAGACTTAATACACTAATCCTTAGGCTTAGTTGGATACAGCTTATGGAAACTAATAAAGGCTTCATGAGCCGTCCCTTCTAACATTTCGAATGGTTCCAATGAATTTTCTTCAGGACCGTATCCTTCCCACGAAAACCAAGTATTAAACAAACCGATGAAGAAACTTGGCTTTGGCTCCTCCATACCATCGGCTATCAACCACGCCAGAAATAACATAACTACAAGCATTATCCACAATGTCAGGAATAGGCAATCGTGCAATCGGGCATCCAATTGGACATCAGCAAAATGTATACGGCCCTCCTGGTCCACCAAGGGGGGTTATGGTCCCCATGGTGTACCCTGGTGCCCTGTGGTCCACCGTGGTCCACATTTTCGGTAAAACTTTCGGAAATTTGAATCACTGTGGATCAGAGTGGACCAGGAGGACCACGGGGACCAAACCCCCCTTGGTGGACCAGGAGCGTTCAGGACCTCCATGAAAGCCCCTCCGACATTTTCCTGATGGATCCTCCCAATAGGGTTCCAAAAGCCCTACGTTGAATACAGGATGTATTGTCCATCTGGCAGGCAATTCAAGCTCGTATGCTCTTGTGCCAATCCTTCTCTTAATAACGAAGGGTCCAAATCGCTTGTCGTCAAGCTTTTCCATTGGAGGTTAGGTGTGGATATTCCTTCTATCCAACATAACTCGATCAGCCTTCTTTGCTCTGTCTTGACTAACATCTTCCAATGTGACATATTCGCGAGATGGTAGATGTTTTTGATCCTGCCATTTCCTTTGCCTTTCCTGTGACCGCTGTAATGTTTCTCTGATGTCTTGCCAGGTACTTTCCCAATCCTTGACCAGTAGCTCACTATTACGATGGTTACTTTGATTATCTGACACTGCTCCAGACCAATTGGTTCTTGGAGTAAACCCATAATTAATTTCAAAAGGGGTTGCCTTTTAAGACTCAGAAGTTAACGTATTGTATGCATACTCTGCCAGAGGCAACACTGATGCCCAATCATCTTGTTGGTATGAGCAGTAACTTCTTAGATATGGTTCTAGTGTCTGGTTCACCCTTTCAGTTTGCCCATCAGTCTCCGGATTGAAAGCATTTGTTTAATTCAACTTGACTTGTAGTAGTTCCATTAGGCTCACCCAAAACTTAGATGTGAACCTGATATCACGGTCTGATATAATTGATTCGGGAAGCCCATGCAGTCGCCACACTTGCATTAGAAATATAAAGGCAAGTTCCTTTATGAGTACCTCTGTCGCTAGTGGTATAAATTGCGCCATTTTAGAACATCTGTCTACAATGACCCATATCTTCGTATACCCTTCTGACTCTGGCAGTGCCACTATGAAATCCATGGATATTGCATTCCCAGGTCTTATTGGAACATCAATGGGTTCAAGTAACCCAAATTTCTTATGTTTGATGACTTTATTTCTTTGACAGGCATCACTAGTTCTTACATACTCTGTAATCGTCTCATCCATTTTTGGCCAGAAGAAGTTTGCCCTAATTCTACCAATTGTTTTGTAAGTTCCAAAGTGTCCAGCTATGCGTGAATCATGTTCTGCTTCCCTGATTGTCCGTCTCAGGTTCTCATCTTTGGGGATATACCACCTATTGCTATAGGTAAGTAACTCCTTATCTATCCCGAAATTGGAATACAGATATTTCTCTCGTTTGACTACAGCTTTGAACACTGCCAGGAATGCTTGGTCATTCTCAGCTGTTTTCTTAAGCGCTGCTATGAAACCAGACTGTAAGCAAAACCCTTGGCATGTTTGCAATACCTGTGGTCGCAAGGTATCCCTTTCCTGGCGTGTATGCCACTGGCCGGGTCGAAAGAATGTTTGTGGCAACGAATTACTCCCCTCTTGAGGGCGGTAGTTCCTATGCCTCGACAATGCATCAGCCTTCTCATTTAACCGGCCTTCATGGTAAACCAGCTTGAAGGTAAAAGGCTGTAGAAATTTAGCCCACCGATGTTGTCTGCTGTTCAGAATCTTGGTGGTATTAAAATACTCTAGATTCTTATGATCAGTGTATACCACTATTTGATCATCTACAGACCGCAATACATGCTCCCATTCCCGAAAAGAATCGACAATTGCTATTATTTCCTTGTCATGGATATCATAATTTATTTCTGCATTGGAAAACTTCGTACTATGATAAGCGACTGGATGCCACTTCTCGTCTTCACATAATTGCGAGAGAACAGCACCAAGTGTGAAGTCACTAGCATCAGTTTCTAACTTGGTTGGACATGCACCATCAAAATGTGTCAGAATGGGTCCTGTCGTAAACAGCTCTTTCAAGTGATCAAAAGCACCTTGACAAGTTGGTGTCCAAACTCATTTTATACTCTTCTTCGTTAGATCGGTTAAGTGTTTTGCAACTTTGCTAACTCCCTTTATAAACCGATGATAGAAGTTAGCAAAGCCCATAAATCTTTGAACGTCTTTGACGTTCTCAGGTGTGGACCAGACCTTTATCTCATCTACTTTCCTAGTCGTCATGGCTATCCCATGATCAGATATCAGGTATCCTAGGAACTCTACTTCTCGTTGATGGAATGTTGACTTTTTTATGCTAACACAAAGGTTCGTCTTATGAAGTCTTTCCATTACCTGTCTTACCAAAGAGACATGTTCTTCTATTGTTTCTGAGTATATTAGGATGTCATCCATGTATTCGATAACTCTTGCGTCCAACATGTCATGAAAGACATGATTCATCATACTCTGAAAAGTTGAAAGGGCGTTGCATAAGCCAAAGGGCATCACCATATATTCATAGAGTCCATAACGACTTTTGAAAGCATTCTTCCATTCTTCGCCCGCTGCCATACGGATAACATAATAGCCATTTTTCAGATTGCACTTCATGAATACTGTGGCTTTTCCGAGCCTATCCCTAAGCTTATTCATTAAGGGTAAAGGATACTTATTCTTAATAGTAATCTTATTTATCCCTTGGTAATCTATATATAACCGAAGCGTTCCATCTGGCTTCGGGACAAAGAGAATGGGGGCACCAGCAGGATAACAAGATCGTCTAATCTTTCCTTGTTCTTCCATTTTTTTTATATAGTGATATAGTACATCTAATTCTCACTTTGCGAGAGGGTATATTGGTCCTGAGGGAGGCTTGGTATCGGATTCAAGATCAATACGATGATCAAAATCCAAATGCTTAGGAAGTGCAGTAATCTTTTCTTGACTAAAGATGTCTGCATACTCCTTATACTCCGGTAGGAGACTAAGACTTATATCTGTGCCATCCCCACCTGTGAATGTCACACTTCCCAAATAGTAGATATTATAGACATCTTCGGCTAAGAGTTCCTCACTTGTTATGAACTCTATACCTCTTTTGGCAATATGGTAATTCGCCTTACAGTAGTCAGAAAGCTATTTGAGACTACTTTTTGGCCAGTCAATGTCCGGATTGTGGTCTCTTAGCCACGACATTGGTAGATAGCCATCAATCTTAGTATCAGGCATCTCGGCAAGTTCAAACCACATGTCATTCACATGGTCACCAATTTTCATACGCCCTGTTTTGGTATAATAATGACCTGAACCAGGAATGTGATTGCCACTTGCATCCGCAATTGGTGTCGGATCTTGCTGACGAATACATGGTAGTTGGCCTATCTTCACCAAATCACGACCAAGTACCTCACCAGTAGCGCCACTATCTAGCATTAGCAGAGCCTCTCTACCATTTCTCTGCTGATTATAATTCCAGACCAAACGGACTTTTACATCAATTGACCTAGTATGTTGCGGCGGGCCGACAAACGTTTGCCGCTTAGCAGGTCTTTCTTCGCTAATATCGTTTAAGCGCTTAGAATCCATAATCACTTAAGAACGTCTTCCCTTTCGACACAAGAGCAGCCTCAACTGGTCATTAAAGATTATTTAAAGTATTACGTAGTAATTAATATGTGGGGGTTTATTATCACGCCAGCATGATTTCGGTTATTAAACCCTCCTCAGATAAACTTGAAATAACTTCAATTGCTAATCAAGTCCAGCCTGATATAAACATACAACCCAAAACTTACGCAAACATAATGAAACAAAATATGGAAACCCAAACAAAAGGAAACCAAACCCAACCATACCCATACAAAAGAAATTCAGAGGCTCTTCCAGACGATTCCTATAGTCTGTTTACCTTTGGTTGTCTTTAATGATAACGTGGGGGACTTACCTTGTCCATTTTCTTCCTTGCTAACTCCTTTTTCTACCACAGGCCTTGTGGCCTGTAGAAAGGTATTTAGCTTGGGATTTATCATAACATCTGAGAAGGATTTACCTTAGTCGGATAGATAGGTATCTACCTCCAGTATCTGAGGAGGAGGTGATCAGCGAACTTCAGTAACCCTCTAAGCAACAGGAGATGCTTCAATGCGTCGGGCTTTGGGGACAGTAGTATTATTAGGCACGTCATCGGATGACTTGTACATGCGATCTAATCGGGATGAGTGGACCACTGGTTGCTCAGCGGTACACTGTTTCCCGAAATGTCCTTCATTCCCACACCTTGTGCATTGTTTCCACCTTTGGCGCTTGTCTGTCAGTGTACTAGGAATATTCATCAGCAAAATGTATACAGCCCTCCTGGTCCACCAAGGGGGGTTATGGTCCCCGTGGTGCACCCTGGTGCCCCGTGGTCCACCGTGGTCCACATTTTCGGTAAAACTTTCGCAAATTTGGATCAGGGCGGATCAGAGTGGACCAGGTGGACCATGGGGACCACGACCCCCCTTGGTGGACCAGGAGCGTTCAGGACCTCCCTGGACGCCCCTCCTACATTTTCCTGATGTTTCTATACTTGTCTTCGTACTCTGAATTTTTCTGCCTTGGAGGCTTGGCCGTTGTGGTTGTAGGCTTCGGGTTACGATTTCCCTAACCTTTCTCCCTTTTCTGTTGCTTCTTTGAGGTTTTGCCTCTATCGTTACTCCTTTAATAGTTAGAAGAATGTTTGTCTCGAACAACCGTTCAGTTGAAGGACGCAACATCCACTAGCTGATGGCCAGTATTGCGCAGCAAGTTAAGATAGTCAATGTACAATTCAGGGTGTAGAGTCTTCATAGCTCATGCATTGCGCAACTCTAAAGTCATGCTAACACGTGCTTTATCCTTCACATGCACTCCATCGTAATGTAACTCACTTGCCAGTCGGATAGGTTTATCTACTAACTGATCGACCTTGCCTGCTTTTATGGCCTAAGCATGCCATTCTCATAGAGCGCGATCCCAATCTGAGTGTCCACCAAAGCTGGACTCTAAACGCTTTCGAAATCCAAACCAGGTTCGGAGTTCATTATCAGGATTAAAGCCAATTCCTGCCCGTTGAGCTGAATCCCCCCATTAATGTGAACCTGGATGCTATTATACGACTTTTTGGCGGATCCCTCAAGTACAGCAATGATAAGGCTAACCTTATCGATGTCCGTTAGCTTGCAGACAAGGAAGTAGTCAAACCTAATCTCCGCATCATGTATGAAACGCTGTGTATCAAGAGGATCACCATTAAATCCTTTTATTCTCAACTTTTCTAGCTTCTTTTGCCGAAAGTGGGATTTCTTGGTTGACCTCCGTAGATAGTCAGCCAAAGCTTGAGACTGTTCATCATACCGTCGCTTCTTAGCATCCCTCCAGTTTGACTTATGTCTTCCGAGAAATCTGCTAACATCAGTAATAGAGGAGGAGGAATTATCACTACTGCTGGAGGAGTCGGAATCACCCGGATCACCTCCTGCTCCTGCATTGCCACCAGGGGGGGAATGTTTCCTCCATTGCCATCCACTGGGGGTCTTCCAAAACCTAATGGCGGGGAGCTATCTCTGTCACTACCGGTTGGGGCTCTTCCAAAACCCCTTGATGGATCATAACTGCTAAAGCAGTCTTCCGACATAGGGTCATCGATTTCTTCCAAGGATAATGACTGTTGTCAGGAAGCCGAAGGTGCAGGAGCTGCTTGAAATTTAGCAACTCGCTCAACACCCTTTTGGACCAACATTTGAAATTGAGGACATTGTCCTATATCTGTATGATTAGTGGCTTCACAAAACTTGCAATGGCTCTTTTTCAACTTCCGGGCCTTGGGAGGACGGTCTATCGGTGCCGAGTAACTCTTGATACAGGGAAACTGGTAAAGGCTGAACACTGCCCCGTTGGCCCATCCCTCGATCCAACAAGCAGGGGAACAATAAACCATGGTCGATTGCGTCCCTAATCCTGGAAAGCCTTTGTCCCCCTCAAAACCCAAGGGTTTAGCAGGAGCCAGTGGTGGTTGCATCTCGTGAGGGGCAACCTGTACCGGCCTTTGTGGGGTAGCTGCTGGTAGCGGAGTTGCCTCTGCTCCACTAAATGGTCTTTCAGGTTCGAGACGTACTGCCAGGGGGGTAGGCTGAGCCAGAGGGGTATTACCCAGGGCAGTTTGTCCCGCTCTAGTTGTTCCTTGCTTTTTGGATACTACAGGCCTAGTGATGGCCTGTCGAACTGGTGCCGCAGCAGGACTTGTTAATTGACTGCGCAACTGAAGGTGTGCATCGACGGCAAGTGCGAAGGGTGACAACCACGGTGTTTTCTGGGCTGCTCCTACTCCTATTGCTTGTTTGGCTTATTCAGTCATATACTGATGCCAAGTAAAGTCAACCATGATTTCTGGAAACTGGGCAACAGGCTTATGATAACCTGTTTTAACAATCTGGAATAGAGGTGCTTACTCCATAATAATGTCATTTTCAGCGTCTATTCTCCAATGCGTTTCCACCGCAGCCTCAAGTCCTTTTAGTCTACCTTTCTGAAGGGTAGTTGACATCACCTGTTGTCGGTAATGGAGCTGTACCTTTCCATCCATTGTGTAGCTATAGCTACCGTTCTCTGTTGGAAATGAGAATGTTTTTCTTCGAAAAAGGACTCTGGTTGGGACTAGGCTTCATGGAATCTCCGACCAACTTCACGCAGGATGTATGGTTTGAATATCTCATCGGTATATTGCTCAAACCTAATGTTTTGCGAAGCTGGCTCTGGAATCAACTCTGCAACAGTGGAATTATTGGTAATGGAGGTGATCAGGGCCTTAGGGTCCTGTACGATTATGTCTCGACATTCATTTGGTACCTGAAATAGGTGCCGTTTCAATAAAGCCTGCAACTGACTGCCATCCCTGACCTCGCAAATCGGCAAATGCGTCAAAATTGAAGAGGTTGGAAGGCTCGTTAGGGGCATGTTGTGATCTATTCAATCTCTGTAGAACCATTTCGAAGTACATATTTCTTTCCACCTGGGCTACTTGTGCCACACAAGATACCAGTACTCAAAGGATGTCATGAAAAATATGGTTAAACCAATGGTTTCTCAAGATGAGAGTTAAGCGAGAGCTTAACGATATACTGTAACGGGGGCACTCTTTAGGAAGATGGATCCTATGGTTGAGACCGCACCAAAGTCTTAACGTAGAATAAAGATAAACGTAAAGTTTAAAGTAAAAGAATCAAACGGTAAAACTTAATATCGTTAAGCCTGAAAATTTTACTGAATTCAAGTTCTTCTGGAGGATAGATGGTTTTCAGGGTAGGGTGTTCTTCGCTTATATGTAGTAGATATATATATAGAGCCAAGTAACACCCCATCACTACCCTGACCTCTCACAAGCATCCTGCTCAGCTCAGGATTATCCTAGATACCCTCTCTGGCAGAATAAACTTTCGGAGATGTCAGATAGCTGAGTGATAGTTAATTCCACAACCCGGAAGTGGTTTCTGCAATGTATCTCCAATCCAACTGCATGAAAGAAAACGACTTACGATCGCTGACATCCCAATAGTGAACTGTATTGTCAACGCCCGGACCATATATCAGTCAGACTCACTGGCCCATGAGCCTTATCGTTTTTATCCAAGCTTCGTAGTTATTTGTCTCTACTGCATGGACATACTATATTTGATTAACTACTCAGCTCCTCCAGTTAGATGTAGTATAGTGTTAGCTTCCACGGGTGTTACCCAAAACCAATCCAATATTTATGATCTTTACCGTGACTAGACTAATGCCTCTAGAGTCCAATTACTTCCCTCAGATATGGTACACTACATGGGGTTGGCACAGAGGCACTATGGAGTCAGTTCCGGAAGCAATCCTGACTGTTCCTGAAACTCCCGATACCCCTTCTGGTGGACTCCCATACTACCTACGGGCTAGTACGAGGTTCCCTATATCCATCAGGTGTCTAATTGCACCAAAGTAGACGACCTCCTTTTGGGTGGTCACCTACACCGCTTCTATATATCCTGCAAACAGCTTTCGGTCAGTTGGAAAGCGACAATGTATCCGGTATTGTAAGAGCTCCTTCAATCCTCACATTTTCCATGGAGTTTCTCAACTCCCTCTGTGTTTGCCATGTGCGTACAGTCCTAAGATCGGGGCCAGAGTGGGGTGTTGGACACTCGAGTCGAGTTACCAACTGGTCATAACCCTTTCTGTAACCATACCAAGCTCTGGTATGCTTAAGCTACAAGTGGCACCAGTAATATCTAATCCTGGACTCCCTTGGGCTATACAATAAAAGTCCCGGTATGGCTCTACCAATCAAGGTTGGGTAACAGGATCTCTAGTTAGGGTAACTGGGACCTAAAGGTAGGGTTACATAATTTCCAAGGTAGGGTAACTTTACCCTGTTATTGGTAAAATCCTGTTTGAAGTCCGCGCGATGCCCGGTAAGCTATCAGCGGAGCCCTGTGTAACCTTCCTATTGTTTACCCGAGTTCAGTAGAATAATTCCTCCGAAAGGTTACCCTATCTAATAAGGTCACTTTCGCTACTTGGGTTACCCTGTCTTGCCCTTGAGCAAACCGCTACTAAAGTTTGCTTAGTAGACTTCTAGGTACTCCTCCTAGGCTACTCTGTATACTTAGTATATGGGACCTTCCCCACCGTGGTAACCGTTTGGTATACCTGCTAAGCATGTAAGGTGGTCATTTGTAGCTACCTTTCTCCAGGGTCGTTACAATATCAGGACACAAAATTGAACCACAGCAAAGGATGGAATGCCTGATGGAACGACGCTGGTACGGATCATATGTGCCTCAGAGGTTACTTTTTGGACCAAATTCTCGCGCGAGAAGAAAGCCTGGCCAATCTCTATGTCAATTGGGAATATCATATCAAGAACGTGGAATAAGGCCTCAAAACATGCAACCATCCTTTTGGCCCTTGTGCTTGTCACCCCAAAGATGCACGGCGTGGCAGTGAGCGATGCACGACAAAGGCAGGTCAACAATAAGATTCTTTGCGATTTGATCGATGAGATCTTTGCGCCACTGGTCGCACTGGGCAACTCCGGAATTGAGATTGAATATGCCGATGCTAAGGTTCAATAATATTTCTTTCCTCTTTCGATTTGAATTGTGGATCACTTTGAAAATGTCACATTGTACAGTATTTAACAAAATCAGTCCCCTTTCTGCCATGTTCGACTGGAACAGTGAGAATCACATTTTAGTTGTTCTGCGGCCACACGAGATTTTGGAAAATGTCACATTACACTGTATTCAACAAAATCAGTGCCCTTTCAGCAAGGTTCGACCGGAACTGTGAGGATCCCATTTGAGATGTTCTGCGGCCACACAAGATCATACAAGATATGAATATCTCTTCAACAAATACTGTGATAAAGACCAGCATGCCAAGCAAGAACTAATGCATCATGGTTTTAAATTGCTTCCTAGTGTCTTTTGGGGGCTTCCGCACTTTCAGCAATCCGACCAGCCCAAACCAGATATTCTCCATGTAGTGTACCTGGGAATATTCAAAACACAACTTATGAAATGGCTTATCAGATTTCTAAAGAAGTACAAGCAGCTAGAAGCATTCGATACTATCTGACAGAGTTTAGCAGTTTATCCTGGCTATTCCACGCCCAACAAAGAGTACAGTCGGATCTCGCCGTGGACCGGAAAAGAAATGAGGAATCTGGTTAAAGTGATACTACCATGTTTTACAGATTCTGTACAACGTCGTAGTGCTGCCGAACGTCTCATATTCAGCTGAGCTCTGACATGCGTTCAATCGATTGTTGCCTTTACTCTAATGTCACAATATACAAGCCACACTGATGTGAAGAACCAATATCTCGAACAGTACTCAAAAGCTTTTCATGATCACAAAGACGTTTTTAAAGAGTACCAAAAAGATAAGTCCACTACCAGGAAAGTGAGAGAGGTCACTGCCAGAATTCGGGTCTAGAATAGCGAATTACTTAATCAACACCGCCTTTCAGGGGCTACATCAGCCAAAATATGTCATAATGTAGAAGAACATAGTCGAGATTTGGATTGAATTGTCGCAGATATATATGATGAGAGTGTAGACTGTAACTTTGTTAAGATACCCATGTTAAGTCACTTTAGGGACCATGTATGACACTTTGGGAACATTGAAATGTATTCTACCAAGTCGGGAGAATCAAGTCACAAAACAAGGATCAAGGAGGGCAATCGACGGTCAAATAAAAACCATGCAAGCCATCATATACTACGATCATACGCTAGACTTGACAACTTCAAAATCCATCAATTGAATATCCATGCGGACCAAGCACGTCCCTTTCCTGATGAAGTACGCGACGAAGAGCCCAAATGGCATGTTGGATCAATTACTAAACAACCAAAGGGGTTTCACACCGACCGTCAAAACCATTTCATAGTTCCATCAGAGTTTGGGGAATTTTCTGGACCTTTTAGTCTATTATTATTGACGGAAATCATCCGTGAATCAACAGTTTGATATTGATTGAGTTAAGAAGTTTCCAATTGAGATATCTAGGCTTTTACGTGTCCAAGTAGAGAACTTTCAGGATGCGCGAGAGGTTACATGGCACCTTCTTCGATGTACACCAACCCAGCTTTAGAGGTCAACAGGGCAGTGTAGGAATGATTGGGTATTGGTGGATTCGAGTAATAGAAGTATTTATAAGACATTAAAAGACGTTTATCTGGCTCGCTTGGTATTGATAATGAATGGTTCAAGACCTAGGAATGTGTTAAGTGGATAGACTCGTATTAGCAGACAGACTATTTGTTGAACATTCGGGGAAAATCAGCGACGTTACAGGACTTGTAACAATTACTTTGGGTACGGGGAACTGGCCAAAGGGAAGAACTGAGACTGTTGTTACCATCAAATGGATTATGAGCATGGCTCATTTAGTACCTGAGACTGCTGGAACTGACAACAAAGGCTAGTATGTAAATAATAGGATTGATTTAGAAACATTTAATAGAATATATTGAAAACTCTACAATGGAGAGAGGCAGTAAATTCATGCAAAAAAGGAAACAAACTTTGGTGTAAAAGCGACATGGAGCAGTGCCCAGGAGACGCTTAAAGATACCCAGAGTAATCTAGCTAAGGTGTCAAATAGGGGTGATATACAAAGTATTAGGATCAATTATGAGGTCTTGAAAAAGACGAGAAAAAGTACAAAGTGTGCGAGCTTCCGTGAAATTAAACAGATTTGGCACACGTTCAATGGAAATAGAAGGGGTGTGTGGGACCGGTACAGGGGTAGAGAGTGCATGGTATGATCTGAAAAACGTCCCCAGGGAGACGGAATCCATAACAGAGAAATCTAGTAGAAGAGAAAGTGCCAAGTGTGAAATTGGGTGCCGAAACAAGCTGCAGTTTGTCAGGACGCGCACAGGTAGAAAGGAGACGTACAACGGCCAAAATGGGCGAGAAGAAAGCAGAAAAAAAAACAAGGGTCATTTAAGCGTCACCGCTTCCCAAGTGGAGCAAGCCGGAGGCGGCGGACAAAAGCTAAGGATAAATGGCATTGAAGGTATGAATGGGGCTTTCAGAAGGCATCCTTGGCCTTTAGAAATTGATATGAATATAGGAGGGATAGGAGGGACAGGGGAAGGTGGTCTTACTGGACGCTACAGAGAGATAAGAATGTAATACAGGAGGTGGAACTTTTTTGCTGATATAATCAAAGGATATATCCCTATTCTGCAAATCGTTTTGACTATCCTGCTGCCCCTCTCAAGTCCCAAAGGGCAGGCTGCTGGGAGTCTGAATTCAGTGTGCTGGCTGTCGTGTAGCCTGCCTGAATGGCTGACACGGCAGCTCCGCTGCCCCCCGCTGTCCAATCAGCGGAAGTAAGACTCTGGTGGGGTCCCCGTGTAATAACCCTTGAGAAAGCTAGCTACAAGTGACAACCTTACATGCCCAATAGGTATACCAAATGGTAACCACGGTAGGGAAGGTCCGGTATACAGTGTATACAAAGTAGACTAGAACGAGTACCTAGACTCGGAAGTCTACTCGCGAGCTTCAGCAATTGCTGGCAAAAGGGCGAGGCAGTGTAACCCAAGTAGCGAATGTGACCTTTGTAGAGAGGGTAACCTTTCAGAGTGATTATTCTACAGAGCTCAAGTAAACAATACAAAGGTTACATGGGTTCCTGCGAACACCTTACCAGTGGTCGCGCAAACTTCAACCAGGATTTTACCAATATTAGGGTATAGTTATCCTACCTTGAAAATCATGTTACACTACCTTCTAGTCCTAGTTACCCTACCTTAGGCTCCTGTTACCCTACCCCGATAGTTGGGGCCATTTCGGGAGTTTGAAAGAATATCCCTAGGAGAGCCAGGGATTCGATGCCCTAATAGTCGGGACCATACCGGGAGTTTGAAGGAATATCCCTAGAAGAGCCCGGCATTCAATATTACTGGTGCAGCTGGTACCTTAAGCATACCAGGTCTTAGTATGACTACAGAAGAGGTTAGGTTCAGTTGGTAACTCAATTTGACTGTCCAACACCCACCTCTGGCCCTGATCTTGAGACTGTGCGCATATGGCTGAAACATAGATAGTTGAGTTACTACATAGAATATCTGTGGATTGGGGTAGCTCTCGCAAGACCATATACATCCGGCTGTCAGTCCGACCAAAAGCTGTTCGCAGAATATATAGGGGAGGTGTGGGCGACCGCCAAAAGGGAGGTCGCCTACTTTGGTTCAATTAGAGACCTGATGGGTATAGGGAATCTCCTACTAGCCCGTGGGTACTAAGAGAGTCAACCAGGAGGTCTATTGGAAGTTTCGGGACAATCAGAATTGCTTTTGGAACAGACCCCATAGTAAATCTGTGCCAACACTGAGTAGTGTACGATATCTGAAAGAAGTAATTGGACTCTAGAAGTATTAGTCTAGTCACGGTAGAGATAGTTATTATTGGATTAGTTACTTGTAGCACCCGTGAAAGCCAACACAAGAATACATCTTACCAGGAGAGCTGAGTAGTTAATCAAATATAGTATGTGCATACAGTAGAGACAAATAACTACCAAGATTGTATACAGACAATAATGCTGATGGGCCAGTGAGTCTGACTGAGATATAGTCTAGGGGTTGACAATACAGTTTACTACTGGGATGTGAACGATCGTAAGAGGTTTTCTGTAACGATCCTTCCCTACGGGTGATACTTGCAGCAGGTAATAGCTTCGAGATTCTCGCGCACTACTTTGATAGCCGAACACACTTGCTCCTATCGTGTAGTCGAGAACTCGCGAAGAGACATTTCTCTTTATTCGCCGGGAATCATGATAGTAAAGATAACTTGAATTGATAGTATAAGAAAGTCCTTAGATGGTTGCGTGAGGAACTAACTACTCGTTGGTTTTTATTTTTTTTTATTTTTTTTTTACATTTTTTTATATCAACTTGCATTTGTTTACAACTACCGGGTACAAAACAGGCATGCATCATCAGATATGGCCAAGAAAAAACCCTGATCCAAACTGGCGCCAGTGGAAAAAGCCATCATCCCAAGACCCTCTGGTATGGGCCCAACCACACAAACTCGCAGACAAGAGAGAAAAACAACATCGGCTGGCCGAAGCGGACGACAAAGTAAATCCCCAAAACCCTACAAGCAGGAAACAACAGGAAAACCACTTGCCATAAACTCCTACCCCCTGACAAAAAGAACACTGCCTGCGCAGCAAAAGAAGGAATGAAGCGTCTAATCAATACAAGTGAAAGGAAAGACAAACAAGAGCAACCCATGAGAAAGAATACCCAACCGAGACATAGAGTAAACACAACACTAACGATCTCAGAAAGGGGCCGGCCATCACCCTTGTGGCGGAAACGAGGGGCAATCAGAACACGAAAGAAACCAGCAAGAATTACATCGTACCAAGGTTGAAAGTCGTTCAAGGAGGCAGTGCAATACCATGAACAGTCGTAACCGAGGAAAAGTGCGACCGTGGGCAGTCGCAGGGGCGAGTGGAGCCACCAGGCAGAGAGGATGCCAGCGGAAAGAATGATTCAAGCCGACCGTGTAAGCGTAGGCGAGGGAGGAACAAGGGAGTGGCTGTAACCGAGCCACGGGACAAGACGATAGGACGGGAAGAGGTGGTGCAAGGTAAACAACTCGCTAGAAAGAACCGACAAACAGGCCATGCTCGAGAGATTTCGGACCGAGAGGACGATAGCGAGTACTGCGAAGTTACTGACCGAAGCTTTCCCCAACGAGGGACAAGCCATAGAACCAAGGGTGTAATTTCACCAAGGTCCGGACACTGTAACGCTGACCGTAAACATAGAAAGGAGTAAAACCGACCGGGGTGGCCGCTAAGCGAGGCTTGCGACTGTGAGACGAGAGGGTGGATGAGAAGAGCCTTCAAACAACTTCTTGGACAACGCTTTCTCAAGGCGAGGCCATAATAAAAGAAGAAGAAGGTAGTGTCGTCACCCTCCTAGGCAGCGAGGCCATCACAGGTGAGGAGAGGGAGGGGATGGAGTTGACGATGATTTCTCATGGTGTTGAGATTTCAAT
>QOVD01000661.1:0-12955 GCA_003521225.1 Tuber microsphaerosporum | reverse complement strand
TTTTTTTTTTTTTTTTTTTTATATCATATATTCGTTGTTTTAAGGTACAAGAAATGACATGCATCATCAGATATGGCCAAAACAAAACCCACAAACACGCAACAAAACAAATAAACAAAACCCTAAGCAAAAACTATTCCTCCGACGCGTCGAACACATACGCATATGATAAAAGTAACAAAAACAAGTATGCTGCCGCAAGCCACGTCTTACAACTAACTAAAACTAACCTTAACGTTCTCACATAAACAAAAACGCTAAGAAACTAAGGAAGGACTGGGGCGTTGCATATCATCAAGGCCCTGGCTCTGGTGTCTGCTATACCTTCTAGGAGGTTGCTGGAGGGGAATAACCTTGGTCGCGGGCCCCTGGCGGGTGGCGCTAGTGGAGTGACGGATGGGACAACCGGTGGTGGCGGGACTGCGTAGGGGGCCATGTCAGGGGGGAAGCCAGTGGCGGTCGAGAGGACGTAGCCGGCCAGGCCTTTAAGGAGAGAAGCGGAGTCCCACAAGGGGGACAGGGATTCCAGCAACAGGTCCCTTGGGAGGAAAAGGGACCGCGCTTCCGATCTCGAAGGGCAGGACAGGATGGCGTGTTGAAAGCTTTCCACCTCGGTCTTGCAATGAGGGCAGAGAGTGGGGTTATCGCGGTTGTACCAAGAGGGGTGACCCGCTAGGTAGCTTTTACCGGACCTCATCTGGTGTAACCTTCCTGCAACAAAGCGCGGAAGGCCCTGGAAGGGGTGGGGTGAAAGGGAGGGGGAAAAAGTGTAGTAGGTTGGGGGGGGAAAGTCTGATTTCCAACGGGTAAGAAGAGATCGTCGGAGGAGTATCCTGAGGCGTTTGTTGACCTTGGACATCAGTAAAGGCTCCGGGAGATGGGTGGTTGTGTCCAGGAGGTCAGTCCTGATCATGGGGAAAAAGGTGGGGGAGTCGAGAGCCGTGAAGGCATCATGGACGATCGAGTCGAGGGGGAGGTGCCTTCTACACCTTGTCGGCGGGGTGGCCCAGTTGAGAGGGAGATAATTCGGGGGTAGCCTGGTGGCGTGTTGGCGGGCAGAGATGGGGGTTCTCCAGTCTTCGAGGGAGGGAAAGGATGGATGCAGTCTGGCGGATGCTGGGTTGGCAGAGGGGGGAAGGCATGCGATTGGCAAACCTGCTAGCCGACGTTGATGGGCCGCTAGGAGGGAGACGGGTGGAAGGCAAGACTCAAAAGTTAGGATGCCCGTGGGGGTGGAGGAGAAGCACGAGGTGGACCATCTCTGTACTTGTCTTCAGAACACTTCCATTTTTTCAAGCATTTTCGAGCCAGGGACGAAGAGGTCGGCCCCGTACAAAAGCACAGGGCGGACTACCGCCATAGCTAGGCGGTGGGAGAGGAAGGGCGGAATGCCTTTGGCAGGCGAGCCAAGCGAACAAATGACCGCAAAGGCCGCTTTCGCCAGGGAGAGCCTTTTGTTGAAATGGGGAGAGGTGGCTAGGGTGGGCGTGAACCAGTAACCTAACCATCTGAGGGAGTCCGTGGGGCGAAAAGAGCACCCGTCAAGGATTACAGGAGTCCGGGAAATGGGGCCTCTCTGTAGAGGGGTACGCCAGTGGATGAGTTCAGTTTTGGGGACCGAGAAGGGGACACCTAGCTTGGAACCCAAGTCGGAGAGCGTTCGATAGTGGCCAGCCAGGAGAGAAACGTTCTCTCCATAGGAGGGGGAGGAGACTGTTATAGCAAAGTCGTCCACATAAGAGAGGACCAGACTGCGGGGGATGGAGAGATGCATTGAGGAAACGTAAATCACAAAGAGGAGAGGTGAGAGGGGAGACCCTTGCGGCGTACCGACCGAAACCGGGAGGGACGTCCGAGGGGACCCCTGGAAAAGGAGGCGGCAGTGCCGTCCGTGGAGGAAAGACGAGACCCACTTTACCAAGTAAATAGGGGTACTGAGGGACTGTAAGTAGGAGGAGAGGACTGCGGAGTCGACATTGTCGAAACCCCCTTTGATGTCTAGGAAGAGGGTGGAGGCCTTGTAGCGGTTATCAGCTTGTAGCGCCCTGACCTCGTGAGCGAGGGTGGCGGCTGCATCGAAAGTGGATATGCCAGGGAGGGATCCACACTGGTCCCTGTGTATGAGCCTGAGGGAGCGGGCCAGCTTACCTAGCCTGAAACAGACGATTCTTTCAAGAATCTTGGAGAAGGTTTTGAGGAGTACAATGACCCTGAAGGAAGCTGGGGATTCATAGGAAGCCTTGCCAGGTTTGTCCAGAATCACACCGTCCGCCTCCTTGAGGGAGCTGGGGAGGTGCCCGTGTGACAGGAGAGGGGATAGAAGGGCGTGTATGAGGAGCGGATACTTTCAGTGGACTTTTTTCCATACCGAGTAGGGGATCGTATCTGGGCCAGGGGCCGATGTGGGGGAGCAAGCCTTGAGTGCCGTACCAACTTCCTCCTTGGTAACTGGAGGGGCATCAGGATCCAATCTGGCAAAGAGGGGGTAGCCGGGGAGGGGTCTTGGGGGAAAAAAGTGATTGAGGAGAGCCTCGTTGATCTGTGACGGAGAGTCGGCTCCAGGGAATGAGGGGAACCTGACTGAGGGGGTTCCGGCGAGGGCACTCCTCGCGTGCCATACCGAATGGGCATTGGTATTAGAAAGAAAAGAATCCCAATGTTTCTTCTTGGCCTGCTGAATGGCCTTGAAGTAGGCGGACCTTGCGGCCCGAGCCTCAGCTGGGGGAACGGGGTCGTTGACAAGGTTGGCCTTGCGAGCATGTCTGGACGCAGAGTGGTAAGCTTTCCTGAGGGAGGACAGAAGGGGGGACCACCAGGGTTTGGCCCTAGGGGAGGGGCGAGAGAAGGGAACGTTCGTGCAGAGGGCCTCCTGGACTTTAGCAAAGTTGGAGTCGAACCAGTCGTCAAGCTGTTTTACCGTGAGGGAGGGGATAGGTGGAGAGACTTGGATTCCGTCCAGGACTGAGGACGCACCATCCCAGTCAAGCCTTGTCCAATCAGGCTTTGGCGGGGCGGGTCGAAAGGGAGAAAAATCAAAGGAAACTAAACAAGGAACGTGGTCTGAGCCGGTTGAGGGGAGGGGGGTAGACCACTCAGCCTCAACTAGCCTTGAAAGAGCAAGGTTCGCGAAAGAAAGATCAAGAATGCCGGGCCTGGCATGGGCGTCAAAGGAGTACCTAGTAAAAATCCCGGGGACGTTTAAAAGGGAGAAGCCCAAAGAAGCTGCTAGGTCAAAATAAGGGGAAGAACGTGACATTTCAGAATGATTGAAATGTCTGAGGGGGTCCGCGGTGGGATGGTGGACATTAAAGTCCCCAAGAACAAGAACCGGAAAAGAAAAATTTTTAAAAACTGTAAAAGGAGGAACCGAGGGGACACCACCGGCGCGAAAAAAATTATTATAACAATTGGACACCCTCCATCTATTGGCTGACCCTTTTGGGGGGGAATCCAAAAACAAATCAAGAGAAAAATAACTATCCGAGCCAGAAATCACCGGTAGCACAGAGGCCCTTTCCAAAAAAGAAACGGACAGATAAGTGGCGACTCTTGGTTTAGTTGACTCGGGGGAGGTAGGGGAAAAAACTTTAAAGCCAGAAAAGGAAGGGAGGCGGCCAAACTTTACAGGAGGGTCTTGAACCGCAACAATATCAACGGGAGAATCCAACTCTGTGAAACTATTAAACAAGGCAAGGAACACTTTCCAACTCCCCAGAAGGTTGTGTTGTATGAAGGAGATGTTAGTCTTGGATGATAACTTTGCGGCGTTTACCCGCATTAGTGGGCAACTAATTACTCATCGGTCACGGCCCCCTTATATAGGCGTTCCTCCCACAACCCTAACCCTGGTGACTTATACCCTTAAATCACACGACCTCATGACTCATAGCGAGTCATGTGCGAAATCCATCAGCTGACTTCTAACAAGTCAACTGCGCAACATACCTAAACCAATCATAATCCAAATAACAGTACCGGACTTTGATTTCTACCTCTACACAAAGTAGTTAAATTGTTGGGCAGGGTCACAGGGTTTTAGCATCGAATGCCCGGGATGGAGTGTAGTTGGAGGTTTTTAGCTGTCATACCTAACGTTTTAGTTAGCTTTCGTACCTAGTTAGTTCATAATTAACAATCAAATTAAAAAAAAAAGAAAAAACAAAGAAAAACAACCGCCGAATAGTTAGTTCCTCACGCAACCATCTTAGTACTTTCTTATACTATTAATTGTACGATCTTTTACTATCACGATTCTCGGCAAATAAGAGAAGTGTCTCTTAGTGAGTTCTCGACTACAACATAGGAGAAAGAGTGTTCGGCTATCAAAGTTGTGCACGTGAGAAGGAAGAGTCTCACCGGCCATCATCAGAAGAAACACCCTGTTAGTACCAGCACCAGCCCCGCAGGGTGGACCAAGAAACCCCCAGCAGGAGGTTCTGCTCCTGCAGTCCAACTGGCAGGATTCACCGAAGAACAACTACGACAACTTATACAATTGGCCTGATGCAACGAAAGTACTTCAAGGTTAAAGGTCAAACTACTACCGGAGTTCAGGGGCGAGCAAGAGTCACTATGAACGTTTATAGCAAAATGTAACCTGTACTATGAAGCAACCGACATCACGACAGACAGAGAAAAAATAACATACGCAATATCAGTACTGAGAGATGCGGCAGCAAAATGGATTACCCTATACGTAGAAGAAAGAAAAACAGAAAACTGGGACACCTGGAGCTGGTTCTTGGATGCCCTCCGAAGACATTTTGCCGACATTGACGCATAGAACTCAGCAAGGACCAAGATTGAGAATATGTCCCAAGGAAAACGGAGCATAACTGAACACTGGAACGAATTCCGGTTAAGAGCTACTGTAGCTGAATACAACGACCAAGCCATGCAACGACTTTTACTCAAAGGAGTCAACAGTACTCTACAAGAAGCATGGGGAGAAGACAACTACGAAATCAACGACATCAAAGACCTAGCAAATTCAGCTATCAGGAAGGAGAACTGCATCAACTTGGTACACTATGTACAACACAAAAGCACATCAAACCGCAACATCCAGGTACCAAGAAACCAGGATGGAACCTTCCGACTATCAAACAACGACCAAATGAGAGATCCAATGGACCTCAATGCAACACGAAAGCACCCTAACTGGATGCTACCCAATAACGAGTTCCGGAGAAGGACCCGAGAGCAGCTCTGCCTCAAATGCGAAAAACCAAACCATCGAGCAAAGAATTGCACCAACGCAAGAGATGGAAAAGACTATACTAGCCAACCAAGGAACATGTTGGAATTCTAGGAGCTGCTCGGCATGCTCACCATATTGGACCTAACCTCCGGGCACACATGTACTCTGCCTATCCACCGATCGCTTTAGACAAAGAGGTCCCCAGGATACGCGCTTACAATAGACCAGCTCGGGGAAGGCAAGCGGAAGCCCGGCAGGGGCTATTTCTGTGATGTCGCTCGGTATGTTCAGCAAACCTCCGGGGAGGTGCTCCGGGACCGGAAGGATATCGGAGGAGGAGCGGGAGCAGAAGTTTTCTTTATGTGTTTTTCTGCCGAGGGTGCGCGCTTGTGGGAAGGTGCAAATGCAGCCTTCGGAAAAGCGTGTAATACGGTTTTACACTCGAAAGGAAAATTGTGGACACGGCCAACAGTTCTGTTTGTTAGCATAAGATTGCGGAAAGTGTGATCAAGAGGCAAACTGTTTTGGGGACTGGTGTGGTATCCCCTGATAGGATAGTAGTACTTTTGATGATATATTTTTCTGTCTGTCCTAGTTAGTTGAGATAGAGCATCGTGGATGTTGAGAGATTGTTGATGAAAAGTCTTTACCCTGCCCCTGAGTTGTGCGATCATACTTTTGCGGTGAATTGCTTGGCACTGTTTCGTTTCACCTCCGATCACTCGCTGTTCTGCCGTTATTCGCCCGCCATAGCCGATTGCAAATAGAACAAACAATCGCAACGATGACCACCATCGGGAGCCAGACCCAAGATCAGGGAAATGGAAGTTGAAAGGGAACACAAACAGTCGGGAAACGAAGAATGTCCCCAGTCAGAGATGGTCTCAGGGACAGACCCGAACGGAAACAGATCATTTTGGCAAACTACTACAGGGCACTCAACTACACAGAATCACACGAAAACAAAACTGATCACATTATGGTGATGTTCAACCTTCATGGTAAAAAAGAAACGGTCACAATCAATGCAATAATCGACTCGGAAGGAACAGAAGATTTTATCGACAAGGGGATATGCGAAAAGCACGGGATCCCGACAACATGAGCTCAGATACCGTGAGAAATTTACCTAGTGGACGGGAAGCCAAGTAGCATAGGGCCAGTCACCCATGTTGCAAAAGTACCTATGGATATCAATAGCCATAGGGAATTAGCAACCCTCCAAGTGGCAAATTTGCAAAACCATGGGATCAACTTGGGAATGCCATGGTTACGAAGGGATAATCCGACTATCGATTGGCACGATAAGATGATTACATTCAACAGCGAACAATGCAAAACATGGTGTTTGAACAGTCCACCTGTTGCATATCCTGTACCAGAAGCGGAAGCCCTGGAACAGAACTTGTTCACCAATTTGTCTGAAGTTCAGGCCAGCATTGACAAGCGTGTCAAGGTCAAACTATTGACCAAAGAAGCGAGAATGTCTACGAAGGAATTGGTCAAGGCAGCAGGAAGTGACCAGTACCTAAATGAAGATGTCAGCATACCAGTCCTGAGGCAGGTAACGATTGGAACTGGAATAGCCATCGGGCTACCTCACTGCATCTATGGACGCATAGCTCCACACAGTGGCCTCACAGTCAGGCACAGACTTAGCACCAATGCGGGAGTAATTGATGCCGACTATACAGGTGAAGTAAAGGTAGTCATGGTCAACCCAAGGAATACCATGTACGCGGTACACAAAGGAGACCGAATTGCACAATTAATCATCGAAAAGATCAATGACTAAGAGCTATACGAAGGAGCCTCATTGGATGAAACCAAAAGAAACGAGAACAGATTCGGCAGTTTGGAAAACAAGAAAGAGACTAGGAAAACAACTAGTATACCAAATTCAAGAATCGATATAAGCGAAATCTCAGCCAAAGCATTCAGACATTTTTACTGAAAAGGAGAGACAACCGGCATCATTAAATGAAGCTGGATCGAGAACGAGAGGAGACTAGAAGCAGTCAATATCAGCACAGAACTCGCCATTCACAATAAAACAGCATATGAGCAGAAGGAACTCGAAGAAATTGTTCCTAAGGAATACCATTATTTGATGGACTTCTTTGAAAAAGAAGAAAAAACGGGACTACCACTACACGGATCAGCAGTCAACCTGGAAATCAACTTGAAAGACGGCGAGAAAGGCCCGACAAAGACAATTTATCCACTGTGCACGGATAAATTAGATGAACTACGACGATATATCAATCAGAACCTTGGCAGACGATAGATACGGGAACTATGGACAGACTTAGGGTCACCCATCCTATTCGTCCAACAGAAGGATGGAATACTTCGACTATGTGTGAATTATCTGGGACTGAACGAAGTCACCAAGAAGGACCAATATCCACTACCACTCATTAGCAAAGGATTGGATGAGCTCAACACCGCCAAATATTTCCCGAAACTTGATATTCAGGACACCTACCACAATGTTAGGGTCAAGGATGGCAATGAATGGAAAACAACCTTCTGAAGCAAATTGGGAACATACGAATACTTGGTAATGCCCTTTGGGCTAACCAATGCACCATCGGCCTTTCAAAGGTGGATCAACAACACAGTCAGGAGATATATGGATATCTGCTCTATAGTATATCTGGATGATCTCCTAATATATTCGGACACTTTGGAACAAAACCGCAAAGATGTCGCCAATATCATAGCAGACATATACATATCAGGAATGAAGGTTAAGCCTTCCAAATGCAAATTCCACAAAAAGGAAGTGGAATTCCTGGGATTTATCATCAACAAAGACAGCATGAAGACAGATCCTGTGAAGTCCAGCGCCATATGAGAATGGACAGCGCCAACCAAAGTCAAGGAAGTCTAGTACTTCCTCGGCTTCTACAACTTTGATTGGCCCTTTGATAGAAGGATCTAGCCAAAGGTCCAAACACCTATACCGGCTTGCCAAAAAATCCGTCACATGGGAATAGGGAGACAAGGAGCAAGGCGCCTTCAAAGGGCTTCAGAAGAAACTCACCACTACACCAGTCTTAGTTCATTACGACCCCGACAGACCAACAATGATCGAAACAGCCGTATCGAAATGTGTTTGTTCCGGAATATTATCGCAGCAAGGACCGGACAGAAGATGGAGGCCAGTGGTCTTCCAATCGAAAACAATGACAGACGCCGTGATCAATTACAATGTCCACGATAAGGAACTATTGGTAGTAATCCAAGTCCTGGAAGAATGAAGACGATATGTCAAAGGATGCGGACACCAGGTTCCAGTTATAACGAACTATAAGAACTTGGTTACCTTTATGACATCAAAAACCTCAGCGACCGCCAAAAACGATGGGAACTACAAATACATCAGTTCAACTTCAAGATATATTATCAACCAGGAAATGAAAACGGAAAAGCCGACGCACTCACCCGAAGAGCTGAACACCTTCCAACAGCAGGAGATTCAAGGGTCATCAACACTCCTCAAATACTACTTCTATAGGAACAGTATTGGGAGGAAATCAATGAAATGGAACAAATGGAATTCCAGGATATGGACTAAGGAAAAATAAGAGAGGCAAGCAGAAAAGAGGAATACATACAACAAATCAAAAAGGCGTTGGACAGCGAAGAAAAAGAGATGAAAGGGGTAGCACTTGGGCTATCCCAAAGGAAGGATGAATACCTCAGGTACCAAGGAAAGATATGGATACCAGACGACGAAGGGCTCAGGACTGCCCTTATCTACAACCACCACGATGTCCCACAAGGAGGACACAGAGGAACGGCGAAAACTAAGAAACTCATATGCCGCAAATATTATTGCCCGAACAATGGGGAAACAATCAAACAATACGTCAAACATTGCGACATATGTCAAAGAACAAAAGTGGTTCAACAACCACCTTACGGAATACTAAAACCAAACAAGGCCCCCGATTGACCATGGAAATCGATAGCTATGGACTTCATTATAGATCTGCCAATATCGAACAATTATGTTACCATTCTGGTTGTTATCCACCGCCTGACCAAATGAGTCACTTTATACTATATCAAAAGTATCTAGACGCATGGCAGTTCACAAACCCATTTCTGAGGGAAATAGTTTGACTACATCGAATTCCGAGAGATATCATCACGGATCGCGGCACAGTATTCACATCAGACTTGTGGACGGATACCACCATGAAAATGGGATTTGAACCACGACTTAGTAAGGCATTTCATCCGCCAAAGGATGGACAGACAGAACGGACCAATGCCATATGGGAAAAATAGCTCCGAGCCTACTTCAACTACCAACAGGACCATCGGATAAGTCATTATCACTGGCGAAATTTGCATACAACAACAGATATCAGAAGAGGATCAAGACGACGCCATTCTATGCAAATTACGAAATCAACCCCGAATATGAGACAATTGGTCATGTGATGCAGATGATGAAAATATAAACCGAAGATATAAGGGAACCATACAACACACTACGAAGCGAGATACTGGCAGAACAATTACGACAAAAAGAATATTACGATCAACACCGAAAACTCAATCCGAATCTCAAATCAGGAGACAAAGTCTGGTTGTTGCCGCACAACATCAAGACCACAAGACCATCGAAGAAATTGGATTACGAGAAAATTGGGCCATTCAAGATAGTGGCAAAGCTTGGCACCCGTGCTTACAAGCTGGCTCTACCGCCCTCAATGAAGATACACAACATATTCCACATCTCACTTCTTGAACTATGCGAAGACAACAGATTTCCCTTACAAATGTAAACTCTTCCTCCACCTCTTGAGATAGACGGAGAAAACGAATACGAATACAAAGAAATTATCTGCTCTAGAGTATATCGAAACCACCTGTAATACCGTGCTAAGTGGACAGGATATTCACCAGAACACGACAAAACCTAGTACCCTGCAGAAAACTTCAGCAATGCCGAGCTCGTAATTCAATGATTCCACTCCCGCTATCCAGGAAAACCAAGAATAAGTAGAGGTAAAGTCCCCACAACCGACCGCCGCACCGCTCAAGGCCGAAGAAGGATCACGCGATTATGGCAATCGCAGTTACAGCCCATTTCCGCCAACTAGCCCCCTCTATTCTGGACGATCTGAATCAGGGCTGGATGCAGACCAGCTAAAGGCAAAGCCGAACATGGAACGGAATGAACATCTCAGCCTATCGTTGAAGGGCTGTTATGACGATAAATGTCTAGTCCATATCAACGAAAAGAAAGGGAATTGGTTCCTCAAGGAACCCAGAAGACACAGTATCGATAGAACAATACCTTGCAAAACACCATACACGCAAGAAACGACTCCTCCTCCTCCTCCTCAATCCCAACCAAAGAAAACTCTGCGAAACCACACCGAGATATACACCTGGGACACATGTTACAGGGACAATTGTCATATCTATAAAATAGACAAAATCAAAGCGGGATATTATCTCGGACTAAGGGGGGCTCAGAGGCCGCTAAGCAGGAAGGATATAGGAATAAGGAATAAGTTGGAAGCCGTGAGGACTCGGCTTGAGAGGGAGAGGGGCGAGAAAGAGGAGGAAGAGAGAAAGGAAAGAGAAGAAACGGTTCCGGACGTCGACAGCCTGCACAGGCAAATCGATGGTCTACTCCGACAAAACGAGCACCTCGAGAACATGATGCAACCACAAGATGCAACAATCCATAATCAGCAAAAAACAATTATGGACCAGACGAGGTCACTTGAGGTCGGAAACATGATGTTGGGAATGACGAGAACATGGTGGAAAAGTGAGGAAAGTATCAACAGACGACTGAAAAGGCAACGCTGACGTCTAGGAAACCAGTTGATGAAACTTGGGAAATAAGAATCAAGTAACCGATACTAGGGGGAGAAGGGAGCTAATGTCACAAACCTGACTAAGCGGAAACATCGTTTCACATGACTCATAGTCATGAGTCATAGGTTTGTGATTTGTTTCACATGACTCGCACTTACGATGTCATCATTATAATGTTATTGGTTGATGATTTTACATGACGCACAATTGTAGTCATATGATATATGACTTTCACAACATGACTCACATTACGAGTCATGGGTTTTACGCATGTGATGTGAGTTGCCCACATGACTTGTTATTTGGATTATGATTGGTTTAGGTATGTTGCGCAGTTGACTTGTTAGAAGTCAGCTGAGGGATTTCGCACATGACTCGCTATGAGTCATGAGGTTGTGTGACTCAAGGGTATAAGTCACCAGGGTTAGGGTTATGGGAGGAACGCCAATATAAAGGGACTGTGACCACCGGATAGTTAGCACGAACCATCTCCTCTACACCTCCGGCGATTGAAATCTCAACGCCATAAGATATCATTATCAACTCCACCCAACCCCCTCTCCCCTCCTTTGATGGCCTTGTTGCCTAGGAGGGTGACGACACTCCCTTCTTCATCTCCTACTATGGCCTCCCCTTGAGAAAGGGTTGTCCTAGGGGTTGTTCGAACCCTCTTCTTGTCTTCTCTCCTCACCCTGCTTTCGCAAGCCTCACTTAGTGATCGCCCACGGTCGGCTTTACTTCTTTCTACGTTTATGGTCGGCGTTACGGTGTCCAGACCTCGGTTGAAGTACTTCTTTCATCAGTTGGCTTGTCCCATGCTGGGGAAAGCTTTGGTCAGTAACTTCGCGGTACTCGCCTTAGTCTCTCAGTCAGAAAACATTTGGGCATGGCCTGTTTGTCGTTTGTTTATAGCAAGTTCAAGGTGTTTTGCCCTCCACCCCCTCTCCTTGTCCCATCGTCTCGTCCCGCTACTTGGTTACAGCCACATCCATGTTCGGCTGGCACCCTCCGCTTACATGGTCGGCTCCGGTCACTCCGTTTGGCTGGTACCCTCACTGCCTGGTGGCTCCACTCGCCCCCTGCTGCTGCCCAAGGTCGCACTACTCAGTTACCGTAGTTCATGGTATAGCACTACCTCCTTGGGCTAGCCTAATGCCTTGGGTCGTTGTAATTGTCTCCGGTTCCTTTCGTATTATCATGATGATTGCCCCTTTTCCGTTACAGGGTGATGGCCAACCCCCGCTTGTGATCATTAGTTTAGTTTTCTATGCTATGCTTCCCTTGGGTTTTGATTCTCATGGGTCTCCTTGTTTGTTTTTCCTTTCATTTGCATTGGTTAGACCTTTCACTCCTTGTTGCGTGGCTTAGGCGGGGTTTTTGTTTTTAGAGGGTAGGCGTTTACGGCAAGTGGGTTTCCTGTTGTTTCCTGCTTGTGAAATTTGAGGGATTTGCTTAGTCATCCACTTTGGTTAGCCGACTTGGTATTGTTTTCTTGTCTGCGAGATCGTGCGGTTGGGCCCACACTAGAGGGTCTTAGGATGATTGCTTTTTCTGCTAATACCGTGTTGGATTGCCCAGAGGTTGTTCTTGGCCATAGCTGACGCTGCATGTCTGATTTGTACCTACAGTTGTAAATAAACAAACGCTAGTTGAGAGAAAAAAAAAAAAAATAACTGTTGGATAGTTAGTTCCTCACGCAACTATCTAAGTACTTTCTTATACTATTAATTCTACTATTATCAGCAAAATGTATATGGCCCTGGTGGTCCACCAAGGGGGGTTATGGTCCACATTTTTGGTAAAATTTTTGGAAATTTGGATCACATCAGGAAAATGTCTAAGGGGCGTCCACGGAGGTCCTGAACGCTCCTGGTCCACCAAGGGGGGTTTTGGTCCCCGTGG
>QOVD01000659.1:0-14996 GCA_003521225.1 Tuber microsphaerosporum | reverse complement strand
CCTGGATGGGGTTCACGGTTAATAAGTTGGTGGTGGTAGGTTCCCAACACGACACCCTCTCCAAGTTCTAAGAGAGGAGGAATGAAAATGCTGTATCTAGAAAATCACGTAAATGTGTGCAATCCATCGGAGACACTTACCGAGGTATATATGATAAGGTAGCTATGGCTGCAGGCGGAGGCGAATGCAGTGAGGAGAGGTATGGGGAGTTTTAAAGCCCGAGAGAATATAATATTACGTTCTTGGGAAGATTTCGGTAAAGAGGTTATTAGTCAAGTCGGGAATTCATGAAAGATCACTCGCAGAGAAAATTTGTTCGGTATTGTTGTCTGTCTGTTCTAGCCCTGTGATGCGACAAGTTGTATCGAGGGGATGTATATATTTCTTAATGTGACATACCTCTGAGGGTGGGGGGGGGGCTTTAATGTATTTAAAGGATCTGCTTTATCCCCTCTAGAGAAATCTGGTAAATCACTTTTTATTACGTACACTTCCTCACTGCGCTTTTGTCCACTGTTTCCCCCGGCAGAATTAGGTTTCGGACGGCAAGTTCACATAGCGCTCAATACAATACAATATAATATGAGACCAGTAACTTGGCATAAACCCACCAAAAGCCGCTAGCCGAACCAAACGCCGAATAAGAAGAAAAAGAACTGCGCGTCAGTGTCTAGCCCTCAATAGAAATCTATAGAAGGGGGGAGGGTTTCAACAACCCATACTTGTACAGTACAGTGCAGAGTATCATAAGAAAAGAGTAACCAATCCAGATGATACACATGCTCGGTTCCCCTGGAATTGGGAGTAAGATTATGAGTCTAACCTCTCTCTCACTCTCACCCTCTTCCCCCGCACAGTATGATACAAGCTTTAAGGCGTTATATCAACCATTCACGACTTGGTAATGTCCGGCATTATTCACACACACAACATAGAATCGAGAGAGCTTTTATATGCAAAGGGATTAAGAGAAGAAGATCCTTGTTATTCGCCGGACTAACGTGTAATAAATAGATAAAAATAAAGCCACAAAGTAGGAAATGAGTTTAAGTGGGGAGTGATGAAACAAAAGGGAAAGCCCAAGACCTGTCTGTTTGTCTAGCTCCAGCTGACATCTGGTTGGTTGACCCGGTACAGTTGAGTAGTGACACATGAGTTTCGTAAGAATACCGGTAGTGCCTAGAGGAATTTAAGAAATAGGAAAAGTAGAAAAATCCCAAAAGCTCCAGTAGAAAAAAGAGGTTTAAAAGTGAGAAATACATGCACAAAAGAAACCACGAGTTAAGCCATGTTAAGAGCTAATGAAAAGGAGAAAAGAAAAATAAAACCAATAATCCTCCGATAAAGGGCGCAATCTGCTGCGTTCTAGAAGCCCTTTTTCTCCATCACGTTTCGTTTTGTGACAGCTTATGATTGACCTTACCGATGGTTTCTGGATTTTAATTGTACTGGCATCTATGTTTGCAGGTTTCGCGGGCAGTTTAGCCAACACAGCGGGACCAGCCTAAAGACACATTAGCGCAGTTCACTAATTCCAGTAGCAAGATAACAAACCCGGGAGCCCACATCCCATTCCAACAAACAAGTAAACCAAGAATATAACCACAAATACCAGCAATATCATCAACTATTTCCCGTCAGCGCTCTATCTTCCGTCCAAAGTGTCCAATAAACTGCGACAAAGACAAACCTTAGTATTCTTCCACCACATTCTCCTCCTCAACCCGCGACTCCTCACTCTAAATTCCATAGCTCCACTCTGCAGTCCAGCAGTCTTGTCGACGAGCAAATCGATCCTCTCCCCCCTCTCAAGCACCCTCTCGATATTCTCCGTCATGATGCCGCGCGCGCTCTCAATCTCCCTCTGAGCCTTGGCGACGACGTCCTCGTGATCACCGCCAGCCTCGAACTGTCGCATAGTGGCGGCGAGTGTGGAATTAAACTCAGCGCATCCGTAGGGGGGGGCATCGGCGATGGTGCTGGCGGGGTACTTGCTTGTGAAGAGGCGCTGAATCTCGAGGAGGTAGCCAAAGGGTAGTTTGCGTCCTACCAGGGCCGTGGAGATCACCAGGAAGGTCAGACCCGATGGGATGGATTGCGAGGAAGCGGTCGCGATGTAGTGAATGTTGTGCTGGCCATGGGTGTAGGTGAGCTTCTGTGGGCTCGCGTGCGTGATTTTGGGGAGGATAAGGGAGGCGAGGGATGAGGCGTTTGTGGATGCGGTTCCGCTGGGGGCGTATTCGGAGAGGATGGTGGTGCCGTGGGCGACGCATGCGCTATAAAGTGAGCGGGCTGTGGTTAGTATTGGGAGGTTTCGTTAGCTAGCTGCGGAGAGCTTACTAGAGAAGTGGTGCTGAAGAAGATGAAGACGACATTGCGCTAGCCGAAGATGCCAATGAAGATTATTTTGCTTTTTCGAGGAGCTCTTGTATCCCTTTGAATCGAGATGGTGCTTGTTGTTCGATCACGGGTTAGTTGGTCGGTGAGTTGGTTGGCTGGTCAAAGATGGTGGTGGGTGGGGGTAGTGTAAGAAGTGAGGATAGGTCTTTGTCGGATTGGAAACGAGACGCAGGGTGGGTGGCCCGATGACGATGTTCACTTGAAAGTGATTAAGTAATGAGGCTTAGCGAGTCATGGTCGCTCACTCGTTTGTGGCATAGCAGATGGATAGGTTGCAACAGAGTTGGAGGTCCCGCCGTGACCTGCAGAACGCGGATCATCAGAGCGGCAAAAAGTTTTTTGGTTCTGACTTTGACATTAAAGTTTGCGATCCCAGCACGCTGGGTATTGGTGTCGTATTGCCGCCAACTCGAATCTAGCCGTACCTCATGCATGTACCATACCGGTACCTTCCCGCTCATACAAGTATTGTCCCCGGTAACTCCCTCGCTCGGGAAGCGAAAGTCACTACGAGTACTCGAGTATCGGAGCAGTGAGCGCTTCCAACTAGAAGACAACCCTCCACCGCTGCGCCATATTCTTACAAATTGTGATATAACCGTCCAAGGAGAATAGTCACATTAAAGGTTGTCTCCCATGCCAATCAGTTGAATCCTCCGTAGGTTATTTGTGATAAAATTTAGCACAGACCCAAGAACCTCCATCACCGTACTAAGTTAGTATGCCATTTGCCAAGACTTTACATTCGCAGTGACCTTAACGTTAACGTCAACCTGACCTCCAGAAAGGAAGGAATCAAGAAATCACGAACTCCGCTAAACAATAGACAAGACTCATTATTAATTAATTAATAACTAATTTCTATGAATCATTGATCAGTATCCGAGACTGAGTTTTCACCCTCTCTCCCCCCTTTTTTTCTTCAAGAGCAATACGGTACGGTACCAGAATCTCTTGTGAGAGTAATGTTGCCCACGGCGATTTCCCTTAAGCTTCCTCCGCGCGGCCAGGTGTTAGAAGGTCTATGAATATGATACAGTACGAGTATAGTACAGTAGGAGAAAACACATCGACCACATTCTGAGAAGTAGTCCGTTCTCTTTTCTTAACGGACATTACACTTGCTCTTCCGCCCTTTACGTGTCCCACAAGTACCGGTAGGACTCTTATGCTTATTTAATAATCAAAAGAACTACCCCCGAGTTGACTGGGCCTATGACTCTCCCCCGCTCCCTACTATACACGTTTAGAACCCCGTTTTCTGCATTTCTGTTAACTTATACCGGTGCTGGCTGTAACTTAACTTAACTTACGGTATCTCTCCATCAGGGAGGAAAGAGAAAAAAGAAAAGAAAAGAAAGGGAAATACTGCTCGGGGGCAGTTAACTGATAGAAATCGCTTCCGTATACTAGTACATAGTGCCGAAGAATAGTAGTCTGAATTTATTCTGATGGAAATATCATTATGGCCTTGTTACAATATCCACTACTCGAGTTTGGGAATTTGGGAAGCTATGCCTATGGAATGTGAGTTATCGTACTTTGCTGGACAAGGTATAAGTTTCGTGGCCGTTAATCGTTTTATAATAATGCATTTGCCTTGTGACACTCATATACTCCGTCGTCTGGGTTTGGGGAGATAAGGGGAATATATATTACGATATACTAAAATCTACAGAATAGAGTCGCTGCCATTCAAGAGAGCATGGCTCCGCTTTGGGCCGTTTCATATCCCTCGCAGTTTGATCCCCCAATCTAGTATATTCACAGGAAGGTATCATAATTATAATATACAAAGTTACAATAATTCTACTTTGGTAGAAGCTTTTCTCATCCGATATTAAACTCCGAAGCCATCCCCTTCTTCATCTGCATGCCGAAAGCGATCTTCCGCATCTTCCTTACTGCTTCTAGGCCAGCATCGTTGGGTAGATCTTCCGCATCCAAACTTCTTTTCGCACCCGCTTTGGCAGAGGTAGCCGTGGCCGCTAAACCCGCGGTGTTCCCCCTCCCTTTCCCACCGCCAGTTGCACCACCCCCAGGAACTCTAATATCCCCCGGTGCATCCCTGATTCCGAAACTCTTCGCCAAATGTCCGTAATGCAGTGCTTTATGATTGAACATACCCTTCTCAGAGGCAACGTGGGTGGTGTACGCACGAATATGACTTCCCCAAGCTTTCTTTGCTAGGTCCATCACCGCTTTATCCGCCAACACCCACCTCTCAACTTCCAACTGCCATTCGGTAGCTTTGTCTTCCCACTCTCGCTTCTTCTTGTTCACCCCTTCCCCTCCGAAGCCCTTCTTGAACACCTCATCCATGTCCGCGCGTATGGGATTTCCACACTTTTTTAGCACTGCATCGACATAGCCTTCCTCCGGCCCCGGAAGTAGGAACATTATGGCCCGCCCGGCGCGCCCTGCGCGCGCCGTGCGGCCAATGCGGTGGAGGTGGTCATCGCGGGAGAACGGAGGGTCGAATTGGATTATTAGGTCGACATTCGGGAGGTCCAGCCCACGAGCAGCGACGTCGGTGCAGAAGAGGAGAGAGGGGGAGGTTGTGTGCGCAAAGGAGTGGAGGGTGGAGGTTCGGATTGGCTGCGGGAGGGAGCCATGGAGTTTGTGGAGGAGGGCGGTGGGGTGGAGGTGTGGGGCTTTGGCGATCGCGGGGTTGTTCGGTGGAGGTTGTTTAACTGGCTTTACGGAAGGATCTGGTTTGGTTTCTGGAGCGTGGGGTTTTGCAGAGTCTTTTTCGGAACCTTCCGACCGTTTCGTGGGCCTCGGGGTAGGTTTTGGCGGCTTAATATCTGATCCGTCCTCCAGCAAACGAGAAAATACTTGAAAGTGAAAGTCCACCGAATCAGAGCAAGAGAAAAAGACAATAATCTTTGGGCTTGCAGTCTGTCGTATTAGAGCCCTCTTAAGTATCGCATTCAACCCCACTAACCTCAGCTTTGCCGGAACCACAACATAACTCTGTTTCAACTGCGCCGGAGCCTGGAACCCCTCCTCCCCACTCTTACTGCCCCCATCCGCATTGTCGTATCCCTTCTCCGCCTTGATGTATAACGCCTCCTTCAAAGAGATATCCCCAAGTCGCTGTACGTTGGTCTTCATGGTTGCCGAACAAAGCATGGACACCCTCCTCCTCGGTAATCCCGCTTCGCTCTTCCACCCCGCTGCTTCCTCCCCTTTTTTCGGCAACTTGCTCTTCTTTTCTAGAATGCCCAGGATACTCCCAATTGTCTCTTCAAACCCCAACTCCATAAGCCTGTCACCTTCATCAAGCACAACCCACCGCACCCGGCTAACGTCCAGGCTCTCTGTGTTCTCCAGGTGATCCAATAACCTCCCAGGCGTAGCAACGAGTATATTAATCCCCTTCCTCAACCGTGCCTTCTCACTCTTCTTCTTCTCACCACCGCTGACAGCACCCGGGACGATCCAGTGGGGGCCGTTCTTACAGTGGATTAGCGTGGACAGGACTGTTGATATTTGCCGGCACAATTCGCGGGTCGGGGCGAGGACAATGGCGTAGAGGCCTGAATGTCTGGTCTGCCTTGCCACACTCTCACCATCTTGCTGAACAGAAGGAGGGGGTACAGAGAGGCTCATGATGCGGTTTACTATCGGTAGTAAATAAGTCAATGTTTTTCCCGATCCAGTCTCGGCTTGGATGAAAGCGTCACTGTCGGTGGATATTAGTTCAGGGATTGCAGATCGCTGGATGGCCGTGGGAGCCTTGAGAGATAGTTTTGTCGTAAGGTGATTCGCGAGTATGGGGGATAATCCCAGTGTTGTGAAAGTGGCAGATCCATCCGCTAGTGGAGCATTCGACGGCTCATTCGCCTCTCCTTCCTCCCCTTTGCCACCCGTGACAGCAGTCGCAGCTTCGGGATTCCCGGTCCACAAGGAGGATACGAACTCCCCTGTTTTGACGGCCTGCGGTGCGGATTTCTGCTTGGGCCTTTCGTCACTGCGCTTGCGCTTTACTGCTGTTATTGCGGTTTCGGAAGTGGGGGTAGGGATGGTTCGTGCAATATTGAATTCAGCAGCTTCGATAGCTCTCTTCTTTGCACGGTGCTCGACAGCTTTCTTTGCTTTTAATCGGTCTTTCCAGCGGCCGCCTTTGAATTTTGGGGTTACGACTGTGAAGGCATCTGGGCTGATATCGAAGTTGACTACCATCGCATCGTCGGCCATCTTGGGGAGGTTTCGGAAGCGCAATTGCTTCCGGTGTCATGAAGGAGAAGAGGCGATGTTGGGCCGAATAATTTTTATTTTTTCCTTTGGTGGGTTGCCCCGCATAAAGTTACCCTGCCTACTCCCCCCGAAAACTTAGGGAAAAAGGAAAAGAAACTTATGCTAATATCAATCTGATCAACACAACCTCCGGACGAACCAAGTTTTTGCCCTCAAATTCACCAATTTCTCTACCAACCACTCACCCCTCAATACGAAATGGTACCACTCCTGCCCTCCCCCATATCTTAATCGTGCCTACGAGCTAAACACAATTCTAGGCCCACCGAATCATAACCCAGATAGCCCTTGTAGGTAGTCGGGTCATCGGCCGCGCCTTTGTGGAGGCCTGGCGGCAAGCGCAAGCAACTCAAAAATACGCTAAAGCTACTTCCGCGACGGGTACAAACACCACTTTAAAAGCCCACGCAGGGTTAACCCTTGACGAAGCCTGCCGCATACTCAACGTCAAGCCGCCACAGAATGGGGTGATCGATGAGACGATGCTGATGGAGCGGTTCAAGAAGCTGTTTGATGTTAATGAGCCGGGGAAAGGTGGGAGTTTCTACTTGCAGAGTAAGATTTTGCGAGCAAGGGAGAGGATCGAGAGTGAGGTCCGGGAAGCCGGAGAGAAAGCGAGGAGGGCAGAGGAGCTGGAGAAGGGTTGGAAGCCGAAGGTGTATAAATGATGGGAATTACGAATTTGCGTGTCTTAAGGAGGGTGAATAGTGGCAGGTATGGGATATGTCACTCCTTTTTCTGTGACTTCTGGGTTTTCACTTTTTTTTTATCCTGATTGCTCGGAGTTCGGGCGGGTGGGAAAACGTAGAAATGATAGATTTTGAACTCTCTACTTTACCTCATATAATATGTATATTTGTTTGGGGCTGCCGAGGCCGGACAAATACGTACATCATCAATAGCGCTAATTGTATAAACCCAAGCTTTGGTTTTTCTTTTCTAGTCAATTCCTTTGTAAAACTAGCTCTTGGGAAACCTTATGAACCAATCAAAGGAGAAAACTGCATATCCCGTCTAAAGAACCCCGTTTATGTAGCACCCGCAATGCTGAGATCACGTATCTCCTGTAGAACTTGTTCTACCCTTTGATCAAGGTGGCCTTGAGCGTATTTTTCCCTGGTGCTCGGGTCTAGGTATTGCTGGACTTGGGCCATTCTGGAGTATGCCTCTGCGCAGACTAGAGAGCAGAGGGGGTTAATCATTCGTGCCTGGAGAGCCGTTAAAGGTGGGGGGCTTACATCTAAGTTGAATTTTCACAAGCGCCTCGAATGAAGGGTCGAGATAGGGTACCCGGAGGTCAATCAACTGGGGCAATTCCGTGGTAAGCTGTTCGTTGAGAGCTTCATAGACATCGCGGGCCATCTGAGCCTCTTTCTCGGTCTGCAATGAGCGTTAGTACGGCGCCAAGTCTTAGAAGTGGCTGAAAGGTAACATGCTCTAGGCAGCTTTCCGGGGTCTTTGTCAGGCTTCTCTACTAGCTTCTTGACCTTTGCCCGCATCTGGTCGTAATCAAGGAGTTTATTATTCCTCTTTTTTATACCTGACGCCCGAGCACCTTAGTTATGGATTGGAAACAGTGATCTTGGGGGAGTCTCAAACATTCGTTGATATCTGGAAAGTAGGCACAGAATCTAGAGATAGGTTCTAAGACAGTGGTCCTGTAAGGGCCGTCCAGAGCCTTGATAGTCTCGGCATCGAGCTCTTCCACAGCTTGCTTGTACGAGCGGCTAACTCCGTCGCGGGTTCCGGCATCGCCATAGAATGCATCGATCGTCTCGGCAATCCTCATTTGAGAGGCAGTCATAGCTACGATGAAGTGTTAGCTGGTGGCAATTCCAAAGTAAAACGACCACCAAATCGCACCTCTCAAGGCATCTAGATACCCCTTTGCCTCCTTCTGCAGCTTGGTCGCGGCGGCTTCCATAGTTCTGAACCGGCGCTCTTCGACTTCATAATCGCGATCGTTTGTCTTTTCGATTTGGCCTGATATCCATTAGAGAAAAAGCTGAAGAGATGAGAGGGAGGGGCGAGAACCTACCAGTTTTCATCATACCCTTGACCGCGGTCCGGTTAACCGATTTTTTAAAGCCTGGAATGGCTCATTAGCACTGACTTGCGAGCTCGACGTTAGAACCCACCTGCCCAACTCATGATCTCTTTCCTTTTTTGTTGTTGTTTGCCGTTATATACTTGTGTAAGAGGTTGCAATTAAGTTGAAGAATTCAGCGGGTTCTTTTTCGATCAGGGCAAAATCCGGAAACGGGGGGATGGGGAATGAGGGCACGTGATCTGGGTTCGTCATCAGATGGCAGTGCTGATCTTGGCAAGTTGCAGCTCTTTTTCTTCGCTCTTGGGATTTGCCAAGACTTTTTCCGGTCAAGGTGCAGCCGACCAAGGTATTCGAGTACTCGAGGAATTAAAGGTGGATTGAGCAAGATGCCGGTAGACTAGCTACGGTAGGGAGTGGGATGGGACAAGGTAGGCAGGGCGATGTCGAATCTGACGGGGGAACTTGTAATACAGGTGCAGTACAGTACTCGAGTACAGGTAGATTAGTAGGAACTAGAAGCAGCCAATAGGGATCGAGCTGAGTATCGGTATCTGTGGCACTAGCAGTACCGGTGTGACAATAAGAAGATTCGCTCTAGTACCGGTACTTGAGGAATTATTGAGAGAGCGATTGGTTGCTCTTGGGTTCTTCTTTCTGTTCTTTCCACAGTACAAATTTTGTACACGGGTGTATCATAAAGGTGTTTCCGCGCGGTATAGTGACACAAGCTGCTTCTCCTTTCCGAAAGCGCCCGACTTTTTTCCCCCATCACCAAAAATCCTCACTAGTTATCACTCGAGTACCGGTAGTTATCACTCGGCTTCCTAATCCGGTTTAGTCTACACATTAATGTAATGGTGCGCCCGACTTTTTGCTATTGTACCCCGTGCCAAGGTTAGTGCTTGGGTATCATATCGTACCGCCTCTCTCCCACATCTAACTTTCGCGAACTTTCACAACTCCGAACAACCAGGTTTACCTCTCTTCGGCTGCTCTACCATTCTGGGGAGCGCCTCGAAAAAGAGATCAAAGATTCATACAATTACAACACTCCCACTTACCTTTGTACCTTAAAAATGCGAGCACTGTCGGGAATTCTGCTTGGCGGAGGTGCAAGAGGAAAACTACTGCATTCCGTCTTACCACATTCCTCCGGAAAGAGATTTCTACGACTAAACCACTCATCCTCTCTACCTTTGGTAAAGAACTTAGAGGAGCGAGGTCTCATCCAGAAAGTGACTGGGTAGGTAAGCATTCTGAGCGCTAAACGACTTACCCTGCATTCCCGTTTAAAGAGGTTTTCCTTACTACGGTACATTATCGCTGTCTTACAAAATTCCTTAAGCTATGGTTTAAAACCATTTAGCCTGCCAAAGACTGGCCGGTAATTTATGACTGCTTGCCGCGCTTGGGGCTCGCTGCCTAGGGAGATATTATATAGAAATCTCGTTTAGGGTGTACGTCCGCTGAGGGCGTAGCTCTGTTGGCTTTGGCTCCTCAAGAAGCAAGATTTCTAACATATTTTTCGGAATTATAGCTCTGCCGGCCAACTCGACAAACTTGTGGAATCAGGTCCTATAGTAGCCTACGCTGGGGTTGATGCTACTGCCCCCTCGTTACACGTCGGACATCTACTTCCACTCATAAATCTACTCCATTTTTATCTCCATGGACACCACGTTATAGCGTTGGTATATCCGCCCTGGCCCAGTAATAGTAAGGGTTAAAGCTGACAGCTTATCAAGGTTGGTAAATCTACAGCTTCTGTCGGGGATCCTTCCGGTAGAGTTGCGGAGCGCGACTTAATTGCATCACGGAGACTTGATGAATCATTCAACGGTTTATGGGCTCAAATTGAGAAATTCTTTGAGAAGGGCCAGGAATATGCCATTTCAAAAGGGTATAACGAGGCAAACTTTGGAAAGAGGGAGTTGAAAACCAATGCAGAGTGGTTAGATGGACTAGGACTGGTGGAATTTCTCGCTACAGTGGGTCGGCATATTCGAGTCAGTAATATGCTTGCTCGAGACAGGTTGGTTCAATGCCTACCCATGTGGTGCTTGACGTTACTGAGGGTTTCAACATAAAGCGTCAAAGACAGAATGAACTCTGGGAATGGAATCAACTTTTCCGAGTTCACTTACCAATTGCTGCAGTCCTATGACTTTTGGTACTTATACCGAACTGCCAACTGCCGCCTACAGGTGCGTCGGCGTTTCTGAAAGGGTTGGAAAGTACTTACAATAAGCCAGATAGGGGGTAGTGATCAGTTCGGAAACATCACGGCAGGGATCGACTTAATATCTAGATACCAGCCCGGCTCTACTGGCGAAGCTACCTCCAGTGCCGCGGAAGCCTACGGTCTAACATCTCCTCTCCTGACCACCGAGTCTGGTGAGAAAATTGGCAAATCTGCCGGCAATGCCATCTGGCTCGATGAGAATCTAACTACACCCTTCGAGCTCTACCAGGTATTTCATCCCCTTTCCCGAGAAGGAAGCCCTAAACTAATAAACCCAAGTTCTTCGCAACCCTCCCTGATACGCACGTCCAAAAATATCTTGGAATGTTCACCTTGCTTCCTCTCCCCGAAATTGTCAAGGTCACGCACGCTCACACTGCAAACCCCGGATCCCGAACCGCCCGGAAACTCCTAGCAAAAGAAGCCGTCACACTTGTCCACGGCATAGAGAAGGCCTCGGAAGCGGAATTCGTAACAAATTTGCTCTTTCCGGTGGACGGAGAAACGGTATTTTCCGCGGCGGAAATTATCTCGGTGTGGGGTGATCGGGTCATCAAAATACCTAGGATAGAAGTAGTTGGAGAGATGATCGCTAAACTTGCTAGACGAGTGGGAGCTGTTAAGACGAGGGGTGCTGCGGAGAATATTATTAAGGGTGGCGGGATGTATCATGGATTGAAAAATGAGAAGATTTCTGACGGGATGGCGACGGTGGAGGAGGGGTGGTTAGTGGATGGGGAGGTTCTGCTGCTGAGGGTGGGGAAAGGGAAGTTTACGGTTATTCAGGCGATTTAGAGTGGCATGGCGGGCTACTCTGGAAGTGAATTGGACTTAGAACTGGTTAAGGGGAGGCTGAAAATCTGAAAATTACAGATCAGATAATTTGAACAATGCTGTATAATAGCAGATAGTTAGTATGATAATTATGATATTAAATTAGGTGACTGTTGCCAGTGCTTGTAGTATGACACTTGATGTAGGCTTGAATTCTGTTGTTGAAAGAACCATGACGGAATTGTCGGCGAAGCCGATACCATAAGAGGAACCTCTGGGAGAAATTGCAATGTTCTGAATTGTTGCTCCCAAATGCGGCAGGAATTGTTTGAAGCCTGTTCCTAGCTGCCAGATGACCAAGACAGTTTCTGAACCATTAGAGATAATATATTTTCCTATCAAGAAGTTAGTAAGTTGAGTTAGTGTTAGATGGATAGTATAACGTTACCGTCTAGGGCCCATTTGACGGCCTGAACTCTAGATCTATGCCAGTGCATTTTACTGATTACTGGTGATCTCTTCGGTACTCCCTCCACCCTCAGTACATTGTGAAACAAATGCAAGGCACCCAGATTATCGCCAACTACAACATCTCCCAATTGATTTGCCCCACGCCCGCTCCCCCGGTGACCCCCCTCCATTGTGGTTTATGATATCAGACTCACTGGGGAGGTAGGCATCCATACAGGCCAGGTGGAATGACATCGGGTAGTGGCGAAAAACTCCCCAAGGTTTCTTAACGAACGAGTCCTCCGTGTTTTTATTTCCTATTATCAAGGTGTTACCCGCTGTCGCAGTAACAACATTTCCCTGATCAAGAACTTGCATACATTCTGTCGGAGAAGGTTTTGGGACCACATAGACCCTATCCTCGATTGGCCTCACCGACAGTGACAGCTTAACCCGCTGGATTATAGTAGACGAGTTTGTAGACCCAGAGCCACCGACGTAAATAATTCCGTGCCCCTCGCCATCTTCCCTCTTTTCATCCACACAAACAGCGAGGCATTGAATGGTACGGATGTTACGTAATTGCCACGATTTGACGAGCTTCCCGGTTGTCCAATCCACAAAGCAAATTGTAGAAGCAGAAGTGCCTATATATAATTTACTTGAATCTAGTGGGTCCAACTTGAAGCACACGATTACTTCGGAGGGTCCGCTGTCCAAGCTGAACTCGCGAACTTGCAGTGAGGTCTTTGCAGAATAGATTTTGAGAGAACAGCTGTGTGCCAGTAGAAAGAACCTGCGATAAACCAATTAGCATATACCCCCAAGAGTGACATTAAGAACGCTTTACTTCTCATCCTCCGAAAACACCCTGATACGCACGTCCAAAAATATCTTGGAATGTTCACCTTGCTTCCTCTCCCCGAAATTGTCAAGGTCACGCACGCTCACAATGCAAACCCCGGATCCCGAACCGGCCGAAACCTCCTTGCAAAAGAAAGTTGTCACCCTTGCCCACGGCATAGAGAAGGCCTTGGAAGCGGAATTCGTAATAAATTTGCTCTTTCCGGTGGATGGAGAAACGGCATTTTCCGCGACGGAAATTATCTCGGTGTGGGGTGATCGGGTCATCAAGATACCCAAGACAGAGGTGGTTGGAGAGATGATCGCTAAACTTGCTAGACGAGTGGGAGCTGTTAAGACGAGGGGTGCTGCGGAGAATATTATTAAGAGTGGTGGGATGTATCATGGGTTGAAAAATGAGAAGATTTTGATGGGGTGGCGGCGGTGGGGAGGGGTGGTTAGTGGATGGGGAGGTTCTCTGTTAAGGGCGGGGAAAGGGAAGTTTCCGGTTATTCAGGCGGTTTAGAGGGCGTGGTGGGCCTCTCTGGAAATGGACCAGACGCAGAATTGGTTATAAAGAGGCTGGGAATCTGGAAATCTCAATCGGCTCCTACAATAGATGGAGAATTGAAAATAGTTGCAGTTTTCCTTCTTGGTGCTACAGTACTGATGTCAGTTCTTAGTATGAGCTCAAGTGGCAATGTGTAGACTATCTAATAGCTAATAGAAACTGTTCACGGACTATCCCTGGTATGATATCCGAGTATCATACGTAAACTACCTTACCTATCTTAATATCGAGTGAGGGTATGTGATGCTGCACTATTAGTATTTCATCCGTGCTGCTCTGAGGTACGAGTACGCAATCGATTGGTGTGCGTCGATTCGTGTACGTCGATTCGTGTGCGTTGGTCGTGGGCGGCATAAGGATTTCTTAGTTACTTGTCCACCACTCACCTGCTTCCCGTGAACGCCATTGTTTCTCTCCGTTTTGCCCGACGAAAACGCCGACTGCCCTTTGAATAACCTATTTAAAGTGAACCAAGGTGCGCCGCCAGATTCTTGATAGAGATAGAGACACTATAGTCTTCCATGGTACCACCATGGTAGGTGCTCTCATGAGTGGCGAGGGAATTACTAATGTCAATCTGTACACAATGGTGAAGTTATGTACCTTCACGCACCCGTTTTCGTTAAGGGATCAGGCCGGAGAGTTGCCCCTTCGGGACAACTCCAGGCTAGTATCTGGTAGCTACTATATTATAACCGATGGTAGGCCGCTCTAGAGTGCTGTTATTAGTTATTGCTAACTAACAATAGGCACTTGTGATGTTGTAGAGGGGCCTATTCTTGTGAATACCCGGTCGCTCAAGCGCGGGGTTCGTAGGGTTCGTACCACCGAGTTCGTTAATGCAGTACGTGCACGGGACCAGAATTGCGCTATATTGGGAATCGTATCGCGGGGGCAGAACGGGCATTGGGGCGGATTCCAGGTCGCCCATATATTTTCTTTGGCGTATGAGGGCCACTGGGGTGCAGGCAACTTCGGGTTCGACGTCGACATCAACTCGCCGCAGAACGGCATGATAATGGTTGCCAATATACACATGTTGTTCGATAACTATGAGTTTGCTATCAACCCTTGTGTACGAATTACTAGGGGTCTGTCTGGCACGCCGTGATTTGAGATAGGCATGATTTGTGAACTCTACCCAGCCAAACACCATGAATATCTCAAATCGCGGCGTCCCGAACAGGCTCTAGATACACGACTCCCCAGGGCTAATAATTGTGTAGGATAATTATAAAGTTAAATGCTTCACCACAAGGGCCTTCGGCCGGGGTATTGCCGGTCGTTCTCTTAGCTGGAATTCCGTGTATGATCCACTCGGTCCGGCAGGCACACTCCTATTGTGGCACTATCGACAAGCGGTCCTGCTAAATGTTAGGAATGACTAAGAGGGGGGGGGCGTT
>QOVD01000658.1:0-27826 GCA_003521225.1 Tuber microsphaerosporum | reverse complement strand
GGGTGGAAGGCAAACAACTCGCTAGAAACAACCGACAAACAGGCCATGCTCGAGTGATTTCGGACCGAGAGGACGACAGCGAGTACCGCGAAGTTACTGACCGAAGCATTCCCCAGCGAGGGACAGGCCGTAGAGCCAAGGGCGTACTTTCACCAAGGTCCGGACACCGTAACGCCGACCGCAAACGTAGAAAGAAGTAAAGCCGACCGGGGCGGTCGCTAAGCGAGGCTTGCGACCGTGGGACGAGGGGGTGGGTGAGAAGAGCCTTCAACCAGCTTCTATGACAACGCTTTCTCAAGGCGAGGCCGTAATAAAAGAGGAAGAAGGTAGTGTCATCACCCTCCTAGGCAACGAGGCCATCAAAGGAGAGGAGAGGAAGGGGGTGGAGTTGACGATGAATTCTCATGGTGTTGAGATTTCAATCGCCGGAGGTGTAGAGGAGATCGTTCGTGGCTAACTACTCGACGGTCACGGCCCATTTATATAGGCGTTCCTCCCACATCCCTAACCCTGGTGACTCATACCCTTGAGTCACACGACCTCATAACTCGTAGCGAGTCATGTGTGAAATCCATCAGCTGACTTCCAACAAGCCTGCTGCGCAACATACCTAAACCAATCATAATCCAAATAACAAGTCATGTGCGCAACTTGCGTCACATCAGTGAAACCCATGACTCGTAATGTGAGTCATGTGCCAAAGTCATACATCATATGACCACAATCATGCGTCATGTGAAAAACATAAACTAATAACATTATAATGATATCATCGCAAGTGTGAGTCATGTGAAATAAATCACAAACCTATGACTCATAACCATGAGTCATGTGAAACCATATTCCTCGCTTAGTCAGGTTTGTGACAACGTCACTTTCGATTCTGATAATGAGTTTTCTTCCTGAGAAAAATTAAATTGTTCAGAGAGTTAACTGTGTTAGCTTATCTGATAAATAGTGGTTTATTCTAGCTACATGCAAAATATCAGACCTTCACTGTATCAAATGACTGACCAATCGATAATTGAGATATTTGACGGCCAAATTTGACTCCCCCACTTTGAACCCCTGCATGTACCCAAAATAGTAGACTCTAGGAAGTGCCACTAAGTGCAATTAAGTTGAAATCAGCCACTAGCAAACTGGTCAAAAGTTAGTTTTCTGGATACAGAGAAAGATAGTTTGCATATATTCAGAATGCAAACAGGGGTCTCAGAATGCACAGAATGCAGCAAATGACCACTTTTTGTTTTTAGTAATGTGGAACTTATATATGAAAAGCCTCTGTGAAAGATTCACTATGACCTTCAAGGTGCCTATAAGTGTAATGGATACAGGTAACAGAGTAACTCAAGTGGTTTCGCATATCGTTTGATACTCAATCTGTTTTATATTTGGTTTCGAGTCTTCTTTGATATTCAATATGTTTTATGTTTTTGGTTTTGAGTATTGTTTAATACTCAGTATGTTATATGTTTGGTATTGAGTATTATTTGATACTTAGTATTTTTTAGGTTTAATACCTGATATGTTTCATGTATAGTTTCATGATATCATATTGATATCTGAAGAGTGTCAATGCTATCACTTTCAGAGGCTTATAGCTATTGTTAGCAAGCCACAGGATTTCCTGACAAGTGTATTTAAGACTTGCTATTCTCTACACTTAAAGAAGGCAGACTTCAACTAACAGAGTTTTCAATATACTTGATTGAAAGTTACTTCTTTAGTTCACTTCGAGAATCTTTAGTATTTAGTTATGATTACCAAACACCTTCTATTAAAAACTACTTTAGTAGTTGCAATATAGTAAGAAGTTTTATCAGCAAAATAACAAATTTGGCACTTTGCTGCATTCTGTATATCCTGAGACCACTATTTATATCCTGAATATATACAAATTATCTTCCTGTGCATCCCTCAAACTAACTTTTGGCCAGTTTGCTATTGGTTGATTTCAACTGATTTGCACTTAGTGGCACTTCCTAGAGTCTATTATTTTGGGTACTTACAGGGTTTCAGAGTAGGGGAGTCAAATTTTGCTGTCAAAACTTTCAATTATCGATTGGTCAGTCATCTGATATCATCATGGTCTGAAATTTTGCATGTAGCTAGAATAAACTACTATTTATCAGATAATCTAACGCATTTTGCTCTCTGAACAATTTTATTTTTCTCAGGATGCAAACTGATTATCAGAATGCAAACTGGTGTTAGGGATGCAAACTGGTTTTCAGGATACACCAGGATTCACAGGAAGAGCAAAATGCAAACTGGTTTTTTTTTGCTGATATTGTTACAACAACTTACATTAGCAAAATGTATACGGCCCTCCTGGTCCACCAAGGGGGGTTATGGTCCCCGTGGTACACCCTGGTGCCCCATGGTTCACCGTGGTCCACATTTTCGGTAAAACTTTCAAAAGTTTGGATCAGGGCGGATCAGAGTGGACCAGGAGGACCATGGGGATCATGTCCCCCCTTAGTGGACCAGGAGCGTTCAGGACCTCCATGCCCCCCCCTCCGACATTTTTCTGATGGAGTCTAAGCCTCTGGTAATCAGCCTCGTTGCATACCACACTTTGAGATAGCGCTAGTATCATTATCATATCGAAATATAGAACTACCTTATAGGCCATTACGTGATGACTCAGAAAATAAGCACTTAGACAGGATAAGTATATTACAACTGCCTTATATAAAAGCAGACTTAGGCCCTGTTTGGTATACTACTTTTATACCATAAAAGTAGTTTTAATCGTATATTTTTCTCCATTTAAATCTTTTATATTAAGTGGTGTTTGGTATATCCCAAAAATAGGCTATTTGTTTATGATCTCCATATTGTTTTATTGAATATTTTTCAATACTACCAAGTAGGATTAAGGGAGAAGGACTAAGAAAAGGAAGACTATAAATATCTATAAATTGTACCTTGAATTTGTATGTGTGGCTAGGCATAAATCTAATAGGAGATATATGTGACTGTAAATATAAGGGTGCCATAATCAGGATTAATCAAGCAAACTAGATTACATCCATCTTCAAGTTTCCCACTTAGCATATATATTATTGCAGTCCTACCAAGCATTCATATTTTCAAAAATATAATTATATTTTATTTTAACATTTATGCTATTTGCACCTTTTATAATTATAAAAAATATGATAAACATACCAAGCAGAGCCTTACTACTACCATCCACAATTCCTATGATTGAGAACTTCTATATTCTAATCATGATGACACTTGATAATCTTATTCCCAAAGGCAAGATCAACTCAGAAAACTGTATTTGGCAAAATAAAAGATCTGATATAGTTTATATCCACCTCATATATCTTAATCAAATGAGCTCTACTAGCAGTACTCCAAATACTAATACCTTATCTTTAAAAGAAATTCTAGAAAGAAATACTCTCCTGCAGGACAACTGCTTATATATTAGTGTCCTAGTATGATACTAACAGAGTCATATTTCAAATTTGGGTCTAATTCAAACTCTTTCTTCCAAATAGGCTGGTAAAACAGTGATATTTTCTTTTTTCCATAATCGAAACATCTGAAAACTCTTAACTCAAATACAGTTGATAATGGAGCCGCTCTCTCCTAGCAAGGTCAATCGTATTTTCCTTCTACCCATCTCATCTGAGGGCCCGAAGCCAGTTTCTTTCGGGGTGATTCTCCCGTTTATCTAAAGTGAGGAATTCTGGATATCATAGCCTGAGGTGCAATTCTTCCAGTCCTTACCACTGCAACAAAAGAATCTCCACAATACCACTTAAAAGGAAAACAAGTTGTCAGCAACTCCTCCTTCGAAGCCCCGATACTCCTGTTCAGCATGAACACACCTTCACCTGTATGATATACTTGCGGTGGGATCAAGGATGAACCTACAGAAAACGGGTATTCCTGATGCCACAACAGCATTTTTGAACGTTCCTTTGACAAAAAGAGTCCTTGTTGGTGCAAGAGACACATAAAAAGGGTGAAGGCACGCCCACCCATAAATGAAAGTCAGAAGTTGGAAATCAGAAGCCCGAGCAGACACGCCTAGGGCCCCCCAGAAAAGGCAAAGAATTCACAACGAGTTGAACCCCAGTCTCTGAAGCGGCTCCCCGCCCCCGCAACCCTTTCCCAAGAGTTTTGCTTTCCAATGCCCAGCATTCCACCTTAGGTGGGGCGCAGTCACTCTACAGGAAAGGAAAGGGAAAATGGGAGGCCAGCCAGGCCAGGAAACCTCGGGGGTCGAAATTCAAACAACACCGGAAGAGAAAGCGCAAACTATTTACCTCCGCAGCCCTGAATATCCAGATAGGATTCATGCCCCCTCCTCCGTGCTTCCTAACAGGCCGCCCTCTCACCCTTTACCAAGCGCAGTGGTAGTCCAACCAACGCTTCAATCCTGTTCCCCCCCATACGATCTTGCGGCGAGCACTCCACTTTGCGACCTGCCTGGGCAGACTTAGGGAGTCCTAATTCATAGAAAGCGTGGAAAAGCCTAACCCCTAGCTGAACAAAGTCAGGACTCCACCCGGAACCAAAGAGGTAATTCGCCGCATCTAGAAGCTGAATGATATGACAAGGCTGGCCAGACTGCCTTCAAACACGGGGGACACTCCGGCCAGCAAGTTCCTTTACCTAGTCTAATAGTAAGCCACAGTTTCCAAAAAGAATATCCACAGGAAAGCCCAAATTCATAGCCCCAAATACTCGCCCACAGTATCCAGAATAGAAAATAACTAGCTTAGGGCCAAGCCGAATAGTCATGCACTATGTCAGCGTCTTGTTTCTCAATGAGATCTCATGGTGGCAATAAATTGAGTTGACCACACCGCATAAAAGCGCTTTCTTAGTGCCAAGTCCATTTCTCTATTTCCTATCATATGCACCAGTCCATGCATGTAGTTGCGGCTGTTGCCTGGTGCATCGATATACTGTACCAGTCACAACCACATGCATAGCCCAGTGTAGCCACGAAAACCTTTCAAACAGTAGTGTACATCGCTGCAAAGCACAGCACATGGATAGATACCTACAAAGTCCCTAAACCCACTGCCCATCCGCAGCAACTACCACTCGAGGCGGAAAAATACCACGAGTGACAACACATGACGCAATCCTCCTTTTTTACCCTCCCTCCTCCTCCTTCTTATTCACGCCCCGTGCTCCATCGCCCAGATTAACGGCCCCCCTCAAGCCCCCGAACGCCAACACCTCGGCAATCCTCTCGGCCCCGGCGAAGACCATAACCAATCGGTCAATACCAACCCCCCATCCACCCGTCGGCGGCAAGCCCCACTCGAGTGCCTGGCAATACGCCTCATCAACCCCCTCCCCATCCTCTCCGCCCCCAGTAACATCGTCATCCTTCCACCCAGCTTGCATAACAAACTTGCGCCTCTGCTCCGTCGGCGAGTTCTCTTCTTCGTAGGCGTTTACCAGCTCCTTCCCGTTCACGAAAAGCTCCACGCGCGAGGACACGCGCTGGTTGTGCACCAGGCTAGTTTTCGACAGCGGCGAGAGGGCTTCGGGGTGGTTTACTACGAACGTTGGCTCTTTGCACTGCGGCTCCAGGTATCTCGAGGAGAGTTTATCGAGGAGGCGGGGGATAGTCAGCATTGGGGGCGTGGGGATAGAGAGGGTCTCGAAGAGGGAAAGTAGTTCCAGCGTCACTGTTTCGGTGTTTTCGTGCAGGATGGGTAATTTATGCCCCATGGCTGCTTCCAGCGCCGGGATAAACTCGAGTCTTCGGAAGGGGGCCGTGAAGTCCGTTCCTACCTCTGGGAGGTCTTTCAGTTTGCCCGATTTCAGTTCCGAGACCTTCCGCGCCATGCTCGAGAGCAGCTGTTCTGTCGTGTTGATGATGTCTTCCAGTCCTGCGTACGCTTGGTAGAACTCGCACGTGGTGAACTCGGGATTGTGCGTACTGTCGATCCCCTCGTTGCGGAATTGCGCGCCTATTTCAAAGACCCGGTCCAAACCGCCAATCACCAGGCGCTTCAACCAAAGCTCTGGCGCGATGCGCAGGGCCAGTTGCTTCCCACGGTAGGCTCTCGTAGCCTCCGTTAGGAAGGGTTTTGCTACCGCACCGCCGAAAGTATCTGACAATATGGGCGTTTGGACTTCTACGAAGTCCCGTGAGATGAAGAAGTCGCGGATGTGCTGAATGATGTGAGAGCGGAGCCTGAGAATTTGTCCGGCCGCAGGCCGGATCATTAGGTCCACATGCCGATTATGGAAGCGCGTTTCCGAATCAAGAATTGCTTGTGGGGGGGCGTGGAGGGAGGGAGCTAGAAGTTGTAGATGCGCTGTTGCAAAGATAGAGAGCTCCCCAGCCTTGGTACGGCCCGGATAGCCCGTCACGCCTTTTCCATGTAATTCCGTTAGTCCATACAAACAATGATCACGTTAGGGAATGAACAAAGACTAACTAACGACATCCCCAATCCTCGTCAGCATCGAGATCCTCCTAAATTCCTCCTTCTCCCCGCCGACCCTCGCGCAGTTAACCACAACCTGCATCTTCTCCCCATCCTGGGCGAGATCGTAAAAGATCAGTTTCGAGCTCACATCGCGGTAATTCTTGATTCTGCCTTCGCCGCGTAAGGGGGGACTCAATCTCATTATTACAATAGACAATAAATACAAGTACAAAATCCCTCCCCCAACAACGTGTTGGTGGTGGTGGTGATGAAAACCCACCTCTTATGGTAACCAACTTCTCAATAGAAACACTCTCATCGCCGCCACCACTGCTTACGATGGTGCGCCCATACTCCCTACATATCTCGGCTACGCTCTTTACGTTCATGCCTTGGTTGTGGATATGCGGGTAGAGGGGCACATTGCTATCCTGAAGGTTTTTTCGACGCGCTGAGGGCTGGAGGTCTGGCCTTGAGGCTGCTAAAGAGCGCTTGAACCGCTGGGTTATTCGGGGAGTAAATTGCCTACCAGTGAGGGCTAAGCGAAGGAGGGGGACCCGCGAAATAAACATCTGAGAATAATCATTAGCAATTGGCCCCCTTCGATAAAGCTAATAACGATGAAGGGCAGAAAAGGAATCAGAGAGAAGATTTGCATCTTAAAGTCACACGCTGGCCTTAAAGCCAGCGTCATTCGCAACGGTTCTTAAATTCATCTCATCATTTTCCGAGCAGGTTTTAGCAACAGCAGCAGCAAACTTAAAACATACCTTTGTCCAAATTGGCGTCCCCACTTCGGTCTTCTTTTTAGAGAGGGGACGCTTTATTGGTTGTTGTCGCTCGTATGATGAGAACGAAGAAGGAAAAAAGTGAGGAAGAAAGCAAATCCCACAAAATTTAATCTCAATCTGTGGCTTGACCCATCCCTATCCCAGCCCCTATGGCGTGTCATCGGTACGCAGCCTGCAGAAAAAAACATTGTTGCACCTCTGGGCACCCGGTTGGCGCCAATACCCATTCGGCAGGGTAACCACCAGTTGGAGAAGAGAGCAGCTGTGAGGTGTTGACAAAATCCGCTGTTCGCGCTTCCCAATTACATAATAACATTAAAAATATAGGGACAATTTCGCTTTGTTAGCGAAAAATACTAAAAAATACTAGGGGCGATAGGTTAGTTAATTAAACCAGTTGTAGGAAAATTGCTGCTCTTGCTGCGGACTAATAGTATGTATGACAGCCAGTACCAGTATGCAGAAATGGATTTGAGCTCAGCGGGCAGCATGGATCAGAGGCACCCTGACGGTTATCCAAAATACTGAATAATATTAAAAATGGAAAAATAAATTCACTTTATTACTGAAAAGGCTTAAAGATAACCCATGATTCTCTAATAATTTTTAGTATTTTTTACCGACAAAGAGAAATTATTATAATAGTTATTATTTTGTGATTAGAAAACATTCAACAGTAACTGTTGATCTTGCCTATAGAGATACCTCGCTTGTGGTCCGTACAGTTTACCCACAACAGCAGCTACTTTCCTACCCTCAACTTAATTAATTAATCTATCATCTCCAGCATTTTTTAGTATTTTTTTTCTAACAAAGCGAAATTGTCCTTGTATTTTTAATGTTATTTTGTAATTGGGAAACAGTTAGAGTTCATCTTATCGTTGACAACCGCACAGTGCTGCTCACTGACAGGTAGTTACCCTACCGAACCAGCACTCAGCGCTACAGCCCAAATTTTTCTGCATACAGTTGACCCACACCACCGTTACAGCTCAAACCCCACCACCGGAAACACAGATCGACCGCCCTCCAAAGCTTCATTCATTCAACATCCCCATTATCACCAACCAGCAAGACAACAACAACAAGACCTCCCCAATCCCCAATCCCCAATCACAACCACAATGTCATTCCTAGGATTCGGCAAGCCCCAGCCTACTTTAGCCGAGAAGATGGCCGCAGCGGAACAAGAACTTGAGATGATTACTGATATGTTCAATAGGTTTTTATATAACCCTCCCCTTCTTCTTCTTCTTCTCCTCGTTCTCGTTCTTCTTCTTCTCACAACAATTTCAATCCCAATACATAGGCTCACCCGATCATGCCACAACAAATGCATCCCGACCGATTACAAAGAGGCGGACCTGAACAAGGGCGAGTCGGTCTGTCTCGATCGTTGCGTTTCCAAGTTCTTTGACGTCAACATCCGGGTTTGACTCTCCCGACCTCCGGAGGAACACTACAACGTGGAAGCCAAGCTAATTAATCGGGGTGGGGGGTGGTGATAGGTCAGTGAAGCGATGCAGAGCCAGAGCCAGGCCATGCGAGGTGCCCAGGGTGGCAGTGGCTTCGGTGCTTAAATTATTTACTTTCCTCCTCCTTCTCCTCCTCCTCCCCCACGAGACGAGAGGGTATACCGTACATTGCGAAGTAATGGGAACACTGTGAATGGAAAAGAAAGGAAAGCGTGAGTCACAACTTGTGCTTGGGGTGGAGTCTTTTTCTTTTTCTTTTTTTCTCTGTACTATATATATACGTCTTACCGCATATCACCCTCCTCACGATCTTGGAATAATCGGCGTTCGAAAAGCTGAGATACAATACGTTTGGTAATCGTTTCGATTTCCCAAAATGTCCCTGTTTGAATGAAGTAGAAGTACACAAAAAATGAAAAGAGGGAAAGAGGGAAATAAAGAACGCCCCCCTTCAACATGTCCTCCACAGCCACAACTATTCCCCCATCTTCCTGTCGAATTATTAATAAATGTAGTGGTACAAAAATGCGTTAAAAACAGAAACTCCCATCACGCCTAGAGAACAATTGACTCCTCACATCACAAAAGAAAATTCTATGTTTCGAAAATAAGGCATCACGCATGGCCTGCCAGCTACCTCCTCCTGATCCCAAACACAATCGCAAGTAACCATTCCACCCAACCCCGTTCTATAGCCTCTCCGAGCCCCAAGGCCCTCTCCTCCACCTCCTCAACATTTCTCCCGAAGCCGTCCACCGCGTCCTCCACATCTGCCATTTGGCCTCGCACGCTCCCTAGCTCATATTGCAGCCTCGCGCCTAATGCTTCTACCTCCCTCACTGCCGCCTTCAGGTCCATTGTTTGGCGATCAATCATATCTCTTGTTGCCTCCCCCATTGAGTTCACCACCTCCGATCCCCGACGTAGGTCGCCCTCGAGCTTACCAGCATTAGAGTCCAGATAAGCATAAATGTTCTCAAGGGTAGCCAACTTGCGGTCCGTCCATTCCGAAACACGGTCGTCTGCAAGTAGGGTTTGGAGGTTTGGGGCATGAAGAGAGAGGGTATCTAGCGTCAAATCGTTTTCGTCCCGCACGTCGTCATCGAAAGAGGGCAGCAACCCAGTATCTAATACAGCCTCCTCTGCGACCGAGAAACTCAGCCTTCTTGGCCAATACTCCTCGTGCCTGACTTCGTAGCGCTTCTTCAGATACTCGGAAAAGCTCTTGTTTCTCTTTCTCCCACACTCTAGCACCCTACCTTCGTCGTAATCTATCCACCGACGCCCTGGTAAGCTTGCATCCACAAACTCCTCCCCATCATCATCTTCCTCAGCATCCATTGCTTCTTTATACATACTCGCCGCGTCGCTGTGGTTTCCCGTTGTAACACCACCATCGCCCGACACGGCGTTCAAGAAGTTGATATTCCCAGCACCAGCGCTACCGACGGGACTGTCGACGTGAAAAGGTAACTTTAAGAAAGAGGCGACGGAATGCTCGCTCGGTCCTTTGTACTCCTTCTCATTCCGCTCTGATTCTCTAAGGCCAGGTGGGGGTGTTGCCGTCCCAGCATGTTCTGTTGAATCTTCGTAGACGCCGAAATCCTTTGCAGATGGTCGTCCGTAATGTCCACGCCCCCTAACATAATCGGCACCAGCTGAAGCAACATCTTTCATGCCCTTCATCCGTCCGGACACACCCTTAAAAACAGCCTTCCTCAGGTCTGAGATGTCCTTCCCCTCGCTCTCCTTTTCCTTCAGCCCAGGGCTATTCACAGAACCTCCACCACTGCTACCGAACGAGCTGCTTGTCGGATTGCTCACCACATGGTAGCCAGCAGCAGCAGCAGCATATTCTCCGGAATTTCGAGCCATACCCTCACTTTCACTAATACTCCCTCCACCAATGCTATTCCTTCTGCTCATGCTAACCGCTGCCGGAGGAGTCTGAGTGCCCGCGCTCCCGCCAACCCCACTTCCGGTGGCAGACTGGCTCTTTCGCGGTTTCCCTTGCCAGAGATACTTGCATCGCTCGCCACTCAAGTGCGAAGAAAACTTCTCTATGTCTACTGTTTCGACGCTGGTCCCCTCTACTTTCGTAGAACTGCTACCAACAGCCCTCCCACCTAGATCAACGACAGTGCTCTTAATAGCCCTCGGGACCGCAAAGATGTCTCCTGACGATGCCCCACTCCCATTCTTCATAGCAGCTTTCTGTAGTTTATCCATGGTCTCCCTATCTAGCCTCCTAGTCCTGGGTATCCTCTGCTGCCGTTGGAAATGGTATATCGCCTTCTTTAGCTGCGGCAAATCAAAAGCATCTTTGGGTACTGGAGCACCAAAAGATGAAAGTCTATTCTTCGCACCTAGTACCATGCCTAATAATGCAGCAACCGTCGTGGGTCCAAGTGTCCCATCACTTGGCTCGATATTGTAAAACTCTGTACCAAATTCGGTCCACCAATCATATATCCCCCTCTCGGTGATGTCACACAGCAGCCCATCCGCATACTCCGGCTTCAACTTTTCAAATAAAGTCAACGCAATCTGGCATAACCGGACAAGCTCCATAACAGAAGTGTAAAATGGGATTTTGTCCGAGGTTCTATAAAGCTGATGAAATTTCGTCTGGCTAGCGTCTGCAGGCATGCTCAAGCTCAAAGCGGACCTCCCCAAACATCCCATTCTCTTCAAATCTTCATTGACAATGAAGTCCTCCCTATGGAGCCTCACATCTCCATCGGGGACCGGAACAACCGTTAGCGCGCTCGGAAATGTTGATAGGTTCGTCACCATGAGCTTCCCGTACGGAGTTTCCTTTGGTCGGGCATGGAACTTGGTAACGGCTCTGAAGTATACCCGTAGCCGCGGCGACCACTGGGCCTCATCACGAGGCATACTGAGAACGCTGATTGTTATAACATGACTTGGATCGCCGGTATAGGTCGAGATGACAAAGGTAGGGTGAATACGGGAGCAAGCCCATTGTTCGACAAAGTAAACCTCGTAACCGAGAAGCGTGCGATGACGATATATAACGGTGGTGCAAGCCTCCTCTTCCAAGTAGCGAAAAGCTACCTTTTTTCTGACGTTAGTATCGTGAAGGAAGTCCCAGAGAGCTTCACGGGCAATCTTACCGGATCACAGAGAACAAATAATTGTCTATCCGCGGGTAAAATGTCGGCATAACCCCCCCCTATTCCTTCCATTACTTCCATCCCGGCGCCTCCACTTTCCTTCGGAACGAAAGATCCATTTAAGGAGGTGGAGGTTCCTGATGTCTTCCGAGGCGGGGTTTGTAACTGGACATTGTATGGAACCGGGGAGGCGGTGGTGGAGCTAGTGGGCACAGGGACAGTAGGCATGGTCCACAGTACCCTGTTAATTAACGTCGATTCAACAGATATTTGGTCACACTTGTTGTGGATGAAACGCGGCGTCGTTCAAGATCGGGTTCAAGTGCAGGAGGGGTTAGCGAGTTCATCGGGGATCCCAAGAATTGCGAAAAGCTTAGGCCAGGGGGTTGTGTTTGTCGATGGCGTGGATTGAAGTTGGACAGACATCGGTAATCGATATAGCACCAGCACACACCTTCCACCTGAGAGGAGCCGCAAAGAACACGAAAAAAAAAACCCCCACCTCTCCAAAGATGAGATATGATGTTTAGCTGTTTATATCTCTCTTCTTCTTCCACGGGGCCCTTCCCTTATGCCGCGGAACCCAGGCGTTTGGGCAAACGGCGCTCGGGCAGAGGAAGAAGGCGCTCATGATCCCTTCGCTCACGTGAAAACAATAAAACCTTGAATGCCCAATACCGTACTCGAGTACAAAAGCCGCGTAAGACACACAAGAAAGCCCCGCCCGACCAGTTCAGATGGGCCGCCGGCTCCTTGCCTTGCTTCGACATCTTTGCGAGCAAACAAGCAACCTCGTTTGCACTCAGTAGGGGATGTGATCATGAGCAAACAGCCGCCGTTCGCCCTTGAATCTTGCTCTCCTAGAATGCATGACATGCCCGAGGCGATCGGACAATGCCGGTACGGGCACAGTACAACGGCTGCTCACCTTAGTTTCTTATTGGCTCAAGTATTTTTATTTTTTTCACTTTCTCTCGAACAAGAGAGCTTTGCTGTTTGTCTGTGTCACGTACTTGTACAGTACGTACGATGACCGTCATCGGGGCTTAAGGTGCTAACTGCCAATATTCGAAATTGTAACCCAGTGTATTTGGAATACCGGTATCTAAGCATAAAGTTTCCTTCATATCCCTTCCACATCCTTTCCCCGAAACTCCCGAGAACAGCGATTCGTTCTACAACTGTGCCCGGACCTATTCCTTGGGTTAGCCCTGGAACAAGGATCCTTGGCAGAACCATTCCATCAAGTCCACTCGAGATTGATTACAGTAAGCCATCAGAACATTAACTTGAGATACTGAGATAAAGCTATAGGCCCCCCAGAAAAGTATCCATCATTCCAATATCCTGTCCGAACTCCGTCCCACAAACTTGGCAAAGGTCGAAACCGAGCGCTCAACCGGAAAGTCAATGAAAAGCCTCTGACGCAAGGAGTGCAATCCAGGGCGCACCTGAGCCCGGCTTTGGCATTTCAGCGCATGTGGGCACTTTAAGAGAAATGGAATCCGTCAAAGGCTGAAACCTGGGTGAGCTTCAGAGAGTCTGGCTCTGGCTTCGCGTTTCCCGCGACAGTTCACTCCAACACCAGACGATTTAGCCGTGACATAATGCGTCATTAGTAACAAAAGGAACAAAGCGTCGTGCTGACTATTGATTTTTGTGGAAAGAGCATAGAAATTCCTAAGGACTTGCTAGCCATGTGTCCCTTGCTCTGTGCGTGTAACTATAGTTATGAGTTTTCGCCACCATAATCCAATTTCTATGACCATCGTGGGCACTTATCCACCCCAACAACCACACACTCCCTTCAAAAAACCCAAAAAACCCACAACAATAAAAAGTTACACTGTCAACATATCCATAAACCCCACCAGCCATAGCCGCCCTTCCCCAATTAAGTGTTTCTGCCAAAAAATCGTAAAACGCCATGACGAGTGACGGAGCGTGATCGCACATGGCAAGAATGAAATTAGGAATTCTCAAAAACAAAACCAGAAAAGTTAAAATATTTCTCGATTAAGAAAATATCATAGACAAAGCGCCTTTCTCAAACATGAATTCCCGAGTTTCCAGTTAAAAAGGTAGTGACTTCTTGACACCCTATCCCCATCAAAGCCAGAGCCCCAAATACCATATCTACTCGTAGACTATAGTAGTAAGGGTAGAGGCTGTCGCAGTCACGTGACGCCCACTGGATTCTCTCCGTCTTGGGGGAGAAATCCCGATGATGCCTGCATCAACTACTACCGTATCCCACCATTTCCACTTGCGGACTAGTTACCCTGAACTCCTACGAGTAGTTGCTCTCACTTGCTCAAAATCCCCATTGTCAATCTCCCGATCGTGGAAGCCATATCGTGAACCCATGCGGTATCGCACAAGAACAATTCCACACGGTACCGAGTGACACTCGCGCCTCTTTTCCAAGAAGGCCTCCGCTACCGGTAGTCGATACCTTTATGTTGCTGGAACCCTCATCAAATATCCAGCTGATGGAGACTTTCTTGGCAAAGAGGTGCTATATAATAATAGTGCACCGTAAGTAAATTTATCAAGAGTATGCACTGGACAACGCATAACCTAGTCGGTCCATGCTTGGGATTTGAGTTCTGATTAGAAGAGTGAGGAAATAAGAGAATCCAGACTATAAAGCCTGGATACTTCACCAAGTACGAGTAGTACAATCGAGGCAGAAGGGGATTAATTTAAGCACTGGCACGGAGAGCAACTCCTGGAATCTTTTAGTTTTTTGTTTCCAACGGGATGGTTGGTAAGATACTGTACCGGTTAGGCCCAGTCAGGGCCGGAGATCTGATGGCGCTGTATGATAGGTTGAGCCCTCTTTCCTTGGCGTTTCAGTGTGGTCATTCATGATCACTCGTTTCCGTTATTCTCTCCTCCTTAGGCATTTAGGGAGAATGAGCGGGTGCGCAAGTGGACATTTATGGTGACACAAGATGCAGAGTTTGGGCCTATTTTCTAGAATTATCTACAGTCCTTAGGACGAATTCGAAACCTTTAGGCCTTCTGGCCGTTAGGCTATGATGCCTTCTTCCCTGCCAATGCTGTCACGAGAGTGCCTGCATAACAGCCCAGCCGCAACAAGGTACAATGCGGTGCCGGTAGACTCTAATTAAACTGGAAATAACATCAACAAAGCAACTTCGCCAAGCTGGGAGGGAAGTCCGATTCCTTCGCTCTGAACACATACAACCTTGTGCGAGTGATTTACAGTGAAGAAGTTATTGGGCAAGCAGGCGGCGATGTCACGGTGGTTGGGTGGTGAGCCTGTTCTACACTGGAACCCGGAAGGGGAGAGTGGGCTCTGATATCGTACTCTGCTGAGATCGTCCAGGGGAATTGTGATACTTACAGGGTGTGAGATTACCTGTGACCACAGTAACTAAAACTAACGATTGTGGGTTCACTAGATGATAGGGCACAAGATCTTAATGTGAGTGAGTTCGGCTTTCATTTGTCTTTGGCCTTGGCCTTGGCGGTGTAAGTGTAGGTGTACTAGTAGGTTGGTTGATCGTCTACCTAGTCTACCGTATCGGCCCAGAAAAAGGCACATCGTACACTACGACATGCTATGCTACAACAAATGAGAGCGAAATTTATGAAGCAGGATAGGTACAGTATGGTACAGCTTCACGCGGGAAGCTGTGATAGTGGTGATGATTAAAGCTATTTATTATTTCTCTCTTTTTTTCTTTCTGATTCCCCTAAATTGCGCTCGCGCTTTTGTTGTAGTTATGATAGGTGTGCCTTCCCACCCCTAAGTTATTCTCGCTATCTGCACGCCTTCTTCCTGGGTATATCGAGCTGCCGAGCAAGGAAAAGAGGAGGGGGATGGGTGAGGAGAGTTGGTTGGTAATGATGCATGGGGGGGAAAGGGATATAGGAAGAAGATGGGAGGAAATGAGAAGTGATGGATGGGGTAAAAAGAGGATGACAAAAGGGCGGAAGGGATATAAGATAAGAGTAAGAGAAACAATAACTAAAGGAACTCAATCAATGTCGAGAGCATATCCTTAATAACCTGTTGCCACTCATCTGACGCTTCAGTCATGCCATCGATTTGTTCTAGTGATATCATTGGTGTTAGTTCTTTGTGTTATATAGGGTGTGGGTAACTTTTAGCTGTGACTGGGAAATTCTACCCTTAAGTGTCCTCCCGACATCCTTTAGGCTACCACCAACTTTGCCCAGCAGCCCACTAATCCTCTTTTTAGCACCGTCGTCTTCGGCACATAGCCAAGCAAGTATTCGATCCGTCATCTATCGTTATCAGGCGCCCCCACACACGCGGCATTTGTATTAGCCCCCGCACGTTCCCACTCATATCTATTCATATTATATCGCTCCTCAATTGAATCAAGTCAAGGATAAACAGTGCGCGCAAACCTGTAGACAAAATAACCCAGCGTCCAATCTCCTGGAGAACCACTCCTCAGCCATCTCCTCCTCCTCAACGACTGACCCTAAGTCTCTCCGTTGGACGGCGATCTCTGCGTCCACCTTGGCCATTCGTAACGCGTAGTCGGTGCGCAATTTAGTCAATTTGGCAATCTTCTCATAATCCTTTTCAACAAACTTTGCCAGCGTCCTGATGCGTGAGGCAGAATCGGCTGGTAGGTGCATCAATAGCGCAGCAAATATGCCAAGTAGATGTTCTGTTGTCTGGTTGTCTTGCTATAGCGAAGGGAAAATGGATAGATTAGCACCCAGTTTGCATCAACAGATCAATGAGTTGGTTGGTTTGGGAGGTTTTACCTTCTTCATGAACATGCCGAAAATGGTCTTGAGCCCTGCTGCATCTACAAGTTTTTGGCAGACGCTTGCCCCGGATTGCCCTCCGACGGCGTGGTCCAGTAACCTTAATGCTCTGGGTTTGCTCATCTTCCCCTCGCGGAGCATAATCAGGACCAGTTCCACCCCCTCTGAGTCAACGAATGCCTCTTTGCCTTCTAATTCGTCGACTACACAGGTCACGCAGTCGAATACGTTCTCTACAAATTCCTCTTCGTCACCGCCTTTTACTGGATCACGTTTTCGGTATGGCGATAATAGTTGCAGAAATATATCAGTTCCGTTAAGCTCAGATAGTTTTTTGCGGTTAGCTGGTGATGATTGTAAGAGAATTGCTAACAGCTCCGCTGCGTATTGCTTGTTCTGAGAAATTGGTGATTCACGGGCTTGGATCCTCTGTAGTAAATATGGCGTTATGTTTGTTTCGCGAACCATTTGCTCCGCCAGCGATTGCTGTGATGCGAGATTTTCAAACACACCTGTTTGCATAGAAATTAGTAGGAGTTTCCAGTTGTAATGCAATTGCCCAATTGGATTGGGTGTGTTACTCAAGGTATGATAAACTCCATTCCTATCGCTCTCATTTCCTTCATTAAGACGCGAAAGGTTTTGCGTCAGCATTTCTAGAAGTTGAGCCTCTATCATGCCATCTACTATCGCGTTCCATTGCTCTGGTTCAGCCTCTACTTCATCGTCGGTTAGTTCGCTAATCACCTCGACGACGTCGATCGCTATGTCGGTATTTTCATGAGCTAAAAGCCCCACGAGGCTAGCTAGGCAACCTAGTTTTCGAAATTCCTCAAACAATTCCGGATGTTCCGACAAGACCGAGAGTGCCTTTATATCAGCGTCAAGATCTGCTTCAGAAGTCATGAATCTATTTCATATATTAGCGATTGGTGCCAAGCTGACTCTGTAGGCGCAGAGTGAGAGGTTTACTTGTGCGGATCATCTTCGTATTTTCCTCTCATCTCGGCATTTTTATTAATCTTCTTCTCGAATCCTAATGCTGTACGCCGCAGCCACGCCACATCAATCTTTTCAATAGTAGTCGTGTCGTCTCGATCCCGCTCGTCCATGAAGTCTAATATCTCGGCCGTTTTTTTATTCACTCCCCCGCCAAAGAATCTACCGCCCTCCTCATCCTCCGGCTCCTCTTCGGCATTGTCGAAAAAGTCAGCGGGTAAGGCTGGGCCGGTTGTATCCTCAATGTCATCCTCTTCCACCGTTGCTGCGCGGGATTTCCCTTTGCGGTTACTTGGAGCTTCCAGCTTGGCGGATTTGAAGGCGGCGACTATAAGGCTGGTTAGGAGATAGCGGTCGGGAGGATAGAGTTGGACAAGAGGGGGAGCGGACCTGGGTCGATAGATGATTCTAATTTTCGCTTCTTAGAACTACTAGAAGAGGAGGAAGGGAGTGCTGGCTTCTATACAGTTGTTAGTTGGTCGCTGCGATCGATCGGGAAGGCGGTGGGAGCCGCCAAAGGAACGCGAACCTTGAAAAGGCTGTCTAAACTCGCCATCTTTTGTCTGAGAGTTTAGGAAATTGTTGCTAGACGAACCAAAGAACTCTATAAGGCGGGCGTAATTGAAGATCGAAAGGATGAAAAGGAGAAAAGGTGTTGAGGTGTTGGGTTGAGAGTTCGTGTTAAATGACAGCAAGCGAGCGAGCAGACAAGGTTGAAGTGAGCGAGTTGTGTGAGCGTGCTAATGGGGAGGCTCTGGAACTAAAGTTCCTCGCGCAAATCCACTCTTCTTTTCTTTTCTTGTTTCACCCGAGAACGGAAGAAAAGGACGACGAGCCGCTGGTGTACGCTAGGGTTTAACGTTGTTCCGTGGGGCACTGCAAACCTTCAATTTTCTCTTCCCCCCACCGGAAATAAAGTACGAAAGAACAGAATAAAGACGGGTATTGGAACAAGCTCAACTCGCTCAAACACTACAATCACCCTACGGGGCTTGGGATGGTCCGGCTTGACAAGAAACTTCCTCTTCTCCGAACAAAAGGGGCTATCTTATCTCGTTTAGCCTGCCCGGGGAAAATCGAATCCCACAAAACGAAAGGTTGAGGGAAAATCAGGAAACCGGCAGGGGAAGCAATGACAGTATGAGAATAAACACCTCAGGAAAGAGAGTATAGGAAAATCTGGGCCGGGAATGAGACAAAAAGAGGGCTTGGGAGAGTGATAAGTGAGAGGATCAGGAACGGGGATTCCGTTTGTCCCCTTTTACGTAGGTACGGGCATCACAACTGCCTAGTTCACACATCCTTTCCCTCAGCATCCTTCCACAGGTAACTCGGCAAAGGGAGGGAAAAGTGAAGAAGGGGAAAAGAGATGATACTAGCAAGCAAAGCAGGTAAGCAAGCAGGCGAAAAGGGACCTGCAATTGATGACGTGGATTCTTTCATCCATCTCGTCTCTCTCTCTTGTTTCTGTCCCACCCCTTCCTTTTTTTCCCCTTCTTTTCCTCCTCCTCCTCTCCTCTCCTTCGTCTCATAATTTCTTATCTATTCAACCCATTACAAGACTCCTGACCCTCCCTGATCGGCTTTGGCGGAAGGAATTGTACTTCTGTTAAACCTTCCTTTGACACTTTATTGCACTAACGGTACCGGTACCTTATCATGGGTGATAGTACTCGACGGGGTTATGGTTGGCAAATCCGTACAAGAGATCCCCTAACCCTCAACGGTTCCTGCCAAACACTCAGGTTTATCCCCTGTACTGTACCTTTCATTTATCCGAAACCTTAACCCCTCAGATCGATCACTCAATATAAATCACGTTTATTTCTTGTATGTAAAGTAGTAAACTCTATCTTCCCTTTCTTCCATCAAGTTGCCTTTCCTCGCCCTGTCTTTGAATATATCATTATTACTCTGCTTTCCTTTTCAGGACCCTCGTTATATTTTGCTTCCGCTGTACCGATATCTCTTCTTGTTTTCCGTTCGTCTTTTCCTCTCTGAACTTTTGCGGTCGCAATGGTCGGGTCAAGGGAACGGACGAAGAATAAAAAAGATATTACAGGGTGTTCATTAACGTATAGCAACACGTGATTGTTAGTGTTATCATACCTACAGTGGTCAGTTCCATTTCAAATGGGTTTGCAGACATCTGTTGCTAACTTATGTAGTTGGGAAGCTTCCTGCGTCTATGAGAAAGGGGAAAGGGGAAAAAAGTAGGGGATACTCGTCCCAGGCAACAGGTACCCAAAGATTGAGGGTATAATTTTGTTTGCGCCCGGATACGTTCGGGTAGTCCTTGCCTAAGACGAGTAGAAGGTTCGATTTCTCCCCGCAAAAAGAACACTGTGATAAAAAAAGACAAGAAAAGGATTGATAGTGCATGAGGTATGGAGCGGTGGGGTGCCCGAGAAGATACCCACTTCTCCAAAATCGGGAGCCCTGTTGAGGAGAGGAAGACGAAGCCAAGGAAGAAAGTGGAGAGAGAGGTGTGAGAAATTCGGTTGAAATGAGAATAAACTTACACAACGAATATTGTGTTAACAAGATACTGAAACCCGGTAATTGTCGAGTTGTCATTTGAGCGATTGTCAGCCTTTCTCGATCATCGTGAAGTGCTGTTGTAGCATGATCTCAATGCTGAAACAGCGGAAAGCAGAGGGGAATTCCTTACGCCGATAATGCCGACATTTCCAAGCATTCTTCACCAAGCGGCGCGAATATATTCGTCAGATAAACCTGGGAGGTAGCAGTCGGAGCTGTAATGACAGTTCAGCTTCCGGCTTCTTTTACAAGGCACCTATCAATTTCATTGCGGGGGCGTTCGACTTGTCTTTTCTCTCGTAAGAAAAAAGAAAAAAGAAAAAAAGAACTACCAAACCCATCACACCGGAAAGGGCAAAGGGAATAAGATGGCAATGATTATTAGGGAAAGCGTAATAATTAAGAAATTGGCAACTCACCACCGCTGGATATGATCATGACGAATTCCAAAATCTTATCATTCGGATCAATCCAGTTGGTTCTCTTCTTCAATTGCGTTGTCCAAGCGATGCCGATAATAGGACCTTGTCACCTCCTCGCATCAGCCAACCTTCCATTGGCCAAGAACAATCCCTCAATCGAGCAAACAATCCTACTCCTCCCCCGCCACTCACGACCCACAACCAAGAAAACCAATCACCGAGCCCGGTGAGCCTCGCAGCTTGGAAGATTCAAGAAAAAAAAAGAGCCTTCGCCAACATTGTAGCGGGAGGAGGGCTAGGAACGAGAGAAGGGTTATGCCGAAGGAATACAGGGAAGGCAAAGAGTAAAACCTACCGAGCACCAACTTCAACAACGCCATAAACAGGGCGGTCTTCCAAAACCCCTTTGGTAGATTATCCATCGAAAGCCGACTCAATGCTGCGCCAAGCAGTAGCATTCCTAGCATGGGCACACATGGCCCGGAAAACGTCGCGATCTCCATGATAAAGTCAAGCGGGGGTTTGTTATCCGGGGCATTTGGGATCTTGGACTTTGGCACCGTCGGCAGGTGCACGAAGAGTGCCTTTAGGTACTGCACGTTTGCTATTACGAGCGAGAACACGAGTGATAGTGACGGTGGGGTCAGGAACGGCTTCAGGGCTGTCCAGATCCGGAGGGGTATGGGAGTTGGTGTGAGTGGGGAAGCTGAAGAGGAATCTGAGGTTGTAGGTGCTTGGGAATTGGGAATTTCCGGATTTGTGGTGGCGGCGGTAGTGGTGGTTTGGATGTCCGGGTGTCTTGTTGATGATAGTAATGGTGGCCTTCCTAATCCTTCTGCTGTTGCTGCTATTGCTGGTGGCATAACTGGTGTGGTGGGTGTTTCGGGGGGGGAGATCCCCCCGGAGGAAGAGATCGTCTTCTGATTGAGCTCACATGATAGTCGACTACCGGGCACACCTGTTGTTCCCCGCCTTACTGAAGTAAGCCGTGAGACCAAGTTCTCTGTCTTCTGCGCGTTGTTTGCTAGAACTAAAGTTGTGAACTTTGGTGATATCTTTGCTGACTTTTCGACGTCTAGTAGGGCTTCGGGCGGGCGGTCGAAGTCTCGTTTGATGAGTTGCAGGCCACCGAGATTGAATCTGGGAAAATCCATCCCCCCAGACGATGGGATCAGCTCACAGCCCTCTTCGTTAGGATTTACTAACTGATGGGGGGTTGGGGGAAACTAGGAGGTCGTTTGATATGTGGAGATGGGGAGGGGAAGAGAGAAAGGAAGGTGTGGATGGAGGTGCGAGAGCCCCTACATTGCTATCAACTGAACGACCAAGAATGTCGATGCATAGGCAGTCCCTTTCTCAACCTGAGGAATCAGTATCGAGAATGAACTTTTTGCTGATCACAAGAAACGCGTTCGTAGGGGCAGGAGGGGCGAATTACATCTCTGCTCGGGTCGAAAGGAGCCGATTTCGCCAATGTAGATATATATGCTATGACCTAATTGAACATTAAAGGGAAAAAATAAAGATAAATCATTAGTTTTATTTATTTATTGAAGGGGGCATGGGAGGGGAATCTCAAGCTGAGGATGACATATGAATATGAATATGATTCACGTTTTATCACTCACCAGGTCACCTAGGTTACAGAAAGTCCCTACTTGCCCCCTCCCGCACACATACACACATTAAAATGAGCAAGGGCCAACCGTACTGCAAAACAGAGCAGGGTAAAACAGAAGCATGCGTATTGTTCGCATTCGCAGGGAGAAGGCGAAATAAAAGGTCTTACCAGCAGCTAAAAGCCCCCCTCTCCAAGACTTAGGAGTAGGTGTGAGCCAGCGAACAATCAATCCGAAGGATAGCCCTAAGACTATGATAATATCATATTAATATATGTATATATTTCTCCGTAATACATCCATCCATAACATTGCACAGCACCTCATGCCTAATGGGAAGGAGGAGGAGGAGGAAAAAGAGAGAAGCATACCTAGGTAAAAACTCCCGGTGATAGCTACAGCGAGGACGGATTTCATGTTGCTAGGGTCGAATGCGGGGACCACGGTCGAGAATATCAGCAGTGGCAGCAGGAAGTTCATTATTAGTGAGGAGTTGGCTTTGCAGACTTCGGGGCTTAGGTAGCCTATGTAAATTTGTGAATATCGTTATTATCGAGCAGAGGAACGAGTTATAGCTTGTGAAGGGTAAGATGATGACAGATTTCTAAAATGAACGAACGAAGATTTTTCATTCTTCCTTTTATGAACATGATAGAAACTCTCTCTCATTCATTTTCATTCAATTTTTTTTTTCATACCTTTCCTAGCGAAAACCACACCCCCAAGACACACAGCGGCCATCTTGACTATTGGTTTGAGCGAAGTGAAGATTACTGGTTGGTTCCCCAAGCGGAGGTAATGATTTGTTAGGCCAGGTTAGTCAGATGGTAACGACGACGTCAATGAAAATCAATTGGTTAATCAGAGAACAACCACGAGCTCACCTTCGCCAATTCCAACTTTTTCGTTCGACATTTTTTTCCCCTTCCTTTCTTCCCTTTCCTGTTATTCGGAATGGGGGAATGTTTCTGGGTGGGAGGAATTGGATTGAAGGGGTGTTATCGTTATCGAATTTGTCGGGGAGGGGGAAGGAAGAACGGAGAGGGTGGGGAGGTTTCTGTTCTGTTCTGTATTCAGTTCATGGTCCGAAGTGAGCACGATCTTGGGCTACTTCTTGGATTGAATGAAGGTTCTTCCTGATCCCTTCTTCGTTACTATCTTCCTGTTCGTTCAGAATTGGTGTGAGTTGGGTAGAGGAAAGAAGAAAAATAGTGCTGTCTGTTCAGTCCGGCTCATGACTGGCACTGCGGTATATACTGAGGGGGTCTATGATAGGTTTTTTTTCTCTCGATCGGTTACTCACTCAAGAACACGGGAGGTTTTTACTTTTTTTTACTTTTTTACTTTCCCGCTCGCTTGGGTTTACTGTGACAGTGCTTGATGGGTTGCATTAGTCCCGTGGATATGTTTCTTTTCTTTTCTTTTTTCTCTTTATCTCGCCCGTTGCGAAGAGGGGAGCTCGGCCCTTGCGGTACGATGGGTTAGCCATGAGCGGAATTCGGGTGATTGCGCTACTGTGGTTGTGGTTGTGGTGGGTTGCGGTACTAGAGGCCCAGGTCAGGGAGGTGGTTTAGATTGGACATTTGTTAGACTGATGTAACTTAGCCCAAGGGACACATTATTACTTCTTTTTTTGCCTTTTTGCCTGTATACTGGGAGTTTGTGATTGTGGTCGTTTAATCTAGAACCAAGTCCCAGTGGGGTTTAAGGGTTTAAAAGTTTGGAACAGTGGCTTCAACGGTGATTAGGGGGTGCTCTCCTTCCCCCCTCTCAATCGTGTTTAACTACTATCGCGATAACGCAGCGCCGTTTGGCCACATGAGATGAGAAGCACACGTACAGTTCGGCACAGTGCTCCGACAATCAAACATACACCTACATACCCGTACAAGGTGCTGAGTGTGCAGATACTGTACATGTGAAAGAAAGAAAGAAAGAAAGGGTAACCACCTACTCCATATATACCCTCCTCCGGACAAAAGTAGAGGTTGTTCATGTCCATCTTTGTTTCTTGTCTCCCTTTTTGTGAGGGTTATATGCGTTCTTGTCCGGAATGATATCAGAGGGACTATTTCAAGTTATTCACCAGCGCCCCTCACTCTAGCGGTCCCTCGCCGTTCCTAGATGAATTGGGATACTTTGGGAATAATTGGGCATTCCTTCGCGTCCTCTTTTGGATTGGGGAGTCGCGTCGCGCGCTCTTTGAAAGGGTCTCTTGCACCCATTTCTGCTGATAGAACCCCTTGCTTCAGTTGTCTTCCCCTCTAACTACTACCCCACCTATCCATTTTCAGCCAACGTGGCGGGCTCTACTACACGACCCTACGTGCCTAATGAGGTAGACTTCACCAATATTCACGACTTTCTTGATCAAATGAGGGCCAAGGTATATTGGAGTGGGAACCCTCTTTGGAGAAAGGAGAGAGAGGGGCAAAAAGGTCATGAAGGGAAAGACCCCCTTCATTCCACCTTTTATCATGGAGGGCTCTTCCCCTTCAAAAACGGGGGACATATAGATTCCTTCTAAGAATGAAAGGCCCTTTTGCATCACGAGAACCTCCTTTCTATAACTCGACTCTCTCTAGCTTACCTTTTGCATTTCTCGGATCGAAGGAAGTGCCCCCTCCGTTCTTCAAGATATTCTGTTCCTGCAGGATTTCGTTTGGAATTTTGAAGGGAAAGTCGACAAGAGTAAAAGTGCTTTTCTCCTACTATTCTGATACTCCTTATATCATTAGAGGGGCTTAATCCCTTGCCCTCTTTTTTCCTTTCCTTCTCTTTTCTTACCTTCCACCAGTTCCAATCGTTCCCTTCTCTCTTGGACTTGCCTTTCGTTTGAGTAGCCCACCGCCGGCTTTGCTTCAGTTTCTTTTCTTGTCTAACTCCGCAGTTCTCTCGGTGTCACTCTTTTCACCGCCACTGCCAACGCTCTTTTTTAGCTGTGTCCCATCTATACCGTGCCCCGTTCCTTAATATTATTTTTTCTTAATCCTTTTTATTTTATTTTATTTTACAGCCTTCCAGGGTGCCTATCATACCTCCCTACACCCCCTCCCCAATTATCTCCGGAGTCCCGGCCTGTGGTAACAGCGGTCCTACCCTTCGACATATTTCCCTTTCCTTCGGGGGTCCCTACCAGTTTTCTCCCACACCCAGCCGGACACACTCATTGGCTCTTCACTCCGGTAGCTGGGACGCAACATCCATCTCCCATATCCTAGTCGATATTACTACGCCCAACGGCGACTGGGTCTGGACTGAATCCAAAAAGAGTTGCTACCGAAAAATTGACATATAAGCACTTTGCGTTCCCACAATGGAACCACTTCATTACTCGGCCATTGCCACCACCACCACCATTACCACCAATACTCCCAGCACCGCTTCCACTGCTGCCACTACTTCATATCACAACCCCCAGGAACAGCAACAACTCCAACAAGAGGATGAGGATTACCTTCTCACGCCAATACTCACTTCGTCAAGATCATCACTGAGCTCGACCACATCTTCTTGTAGTAGTAATAGCAACGGACGACGAAGAGCGCTTGAAGAAACCTCTTTGAATGCGCATCACTCTAGTCCCAACAGTCTTAATAAGTTACGCTCAGATAACGTCGCTGCAGCGACTGCTCAGCATCCTTATAAAAGGAACTTGGACAAGTTGGAGCATAAGAAACGTTCAAGAGCTATTAGGGGAATTACAGGGCCCATGGTTCCGCCACGAACACTTTCTGCTTCGGCGGTTCAGCGAGATCTAGTACCCTACCACCAGTACCGGGCAAGACAGAGGAGAGACACCAGTATGGAGGGGGAGTCCGTCTGGGACGAAGAGTTGGAGGAAGCCTTCATGGAAGGTTTGTTCGGCATCTTTCCGATTTACCCCATTCAAGTGGGGTATGGTTTGGTTTGGTTTTGGGCATCTGACTAATACAATTTATGGTGTTTAGCTATTCAAAAGATTCCCAAGATTGGTCGACGAAAGTTGTCAATGGAGGGAAAGCCATGTGGAAGAAATGAGTTGATTGCAGACTACATCTTCAAAGTTACTGGCAAGCGGAGAACAAGGAAGCAGGTATCGAGTCATATTCAAGTCTTGAAGAACCTGCTACGGCACAACCCAGACTGTAAGCCCAACCCTCAAGCCGGGGATGCCAAAAGAGAACAAGAATTAACAATCATGGGATTATTGGATAGTCATGAAGCATGTTACAACAGAGAGCCAATCTCCCGGATGGGATGCGGACTCCGGAGCTTGGGACTCGAACAATCCGGCAGATATGAGGGAGCTAAGCCCTAGTGTCCACACTATTTCCATCCCCCCTAGTCGCGCCCCAAGCTCTCACGGCAATGCCACAGACATAAGCCTGTTCGATAGTCCACCAGACTTCTTCACGCAATTTTCGGACGCGCCCAGAATCAGACCAATCAACTTTGCAATGTGGGTGGGATCACCATCCCAGGTTGGGGGAGTGGACGGATGCTTCCACTCCTACACTCGACTCACCGAGGACAGCGCAGCTCTATCAGCAGCGCCTATTGCGTCAATCCCCGAGTGGAGGGCGCGCTTTCCTCACGCTGCGGATGTACTCAACAGCGAGTCGTCCGAGACTTGCCCAGTGTTACACTTCCAAGCCAGCGTCTCAGTCATGTCTGAACTCCCCACACAATCGTCAATCCTCTGCACAGAGTTTGAGGTATTATCATCCGGCGGCGGTATTGGCAACAACAGCAATAGCATCAACGGCTCAGCCTGCGACCCTCACCACCCCCCATACCACCATCATCAGCCGTCCCAGAAGTGGGAGTGTATTACCCGCATATACGCACCTGGCAAGAAGGTCTGGGAGCTGTCACACACAGTCGATGCTACCGAGATGGACGGTAGTAGAAAGCTTACCCTCCCATTCGCCTCGGATTTTTGGGCTGCATTCTACACCGGACTTTCGTCCTCCTCTTCGCTGTCCGCAGCTGTATCCCCCCACCGCCGCCAACACCAATCAGATCGGGCCGCCACTGCCGACCAAAACGAGAAGCTGCGCCGCAGACGTGCTAAAGAGTGCAGGGCCGCGATTAAAGGTATTACCGTCGTGCAGGAACTATTCTGTTCTACCTCCAACATCACCACTTCAGCCCTATCTGCTGCAGGGCACAGAGAACGGGCGGCTTTATTTCTCTGGGACTTCAGCAAAGCGGAGGCAGGCCAGCCGGGGAGAACTACTTGGCGGGAGATTATTCCCCCAAGTCCTGTTCTGAGGGCAGGTGTATTGACGAATTCTCCCAACAGCATGAAGGGAGGGACAATGCCCCCGAACGAGGCAAATACAGATGTGAAACTAAATAGTGGAAACGGGGGTGAAGGAGGAATGTGGGGAGTGGTACAGATGCCCCTGTCACCATTCGATCCGCTATCGCCAATATCCCTATCCTCATACTACACCATGGCTTCCCAACCATCTTCTACTACAGTCACGCCCACGACAACTTCCTCTGCAGTTGCTTCCGCGAGCATATACTCTCCTGCGGTTTCCACCGCTGCTGCAACCCAGGGCTCATCCCAGGCCTTGTCTCTAGCTATGGGTGATGTCAATTTCGCTTTCGACATGCACGTCCACCATCAGCCCTCCTCACTCCCTCC
>QOVD01000657.1:23229-61111 GCA_003521225.1 Tuber microsphaerosporum | reverse complement strand
TCCATGTACAAAATGTGAGCTATTTATTTGAAAATAAGGCAACTTGAGATACTTGATACTTACAATATGATTGAACTTATTGATGATTATCTCAATATCCTGTTGCTCTTAAGATACCAAACTTAGTATACTATTGCATTGATATCCTGTCTTTCACATTGAGGTATTACTAGAATATAGTTTGAACTCTTTCTACTTTCTTGGTTGCATTTTCTTCAGTACTATTTTTGTCTACCCAAAAGTAGATTTTTGTTGTTTTTCATGCTTCTAAAAAGCAAATCTATAGGATATTAGTTTTTCTTAATCTACAACCATGCTTACATGATATCAGCAAGACTAGTAGGTCTTTATCTCTTTTATATTCAAAGAACCACTTACCAAACTCTCTATTTATAATAGATATGTATTTCTTGGAGTCTGTATCTGTATCCTGTCTTACTTTTGCATTCTGGACATAATTTCTCTCTGTAAACCTGCTCTATGATGTATCTAAAACCAAGAGAGAGTAGTATTAATCACTTAAAAGTAGTCAAATGCCCTAGTTTACATAAAGTTTATATTAACTAATATAAGATGATTCTATAAGGAATTCAAGTAAATACAAGGCCTCAATAGCCAGAATGACTCTTAGAATTACCCAGAGAAATTTAGAATAAAGGAATCTGAATTTACTGATCATTGTTGAAATTGAATATCAATTTTATTGACTATATATAGAGAAACTACTTTTTAGGTATTTTAAATGTAATAAGAGGTTGAGAGCTTAGTTATAGTAAGCTAAGTATTGCAGATACCTTTAAGACATAGGAAGGCCAACATTGAATATATAAATTAGGTATAGGTAAGAAAAATAGAATAAGAGAACAATTATATACACTTAAGAATATGCAGTATGGAAAAGGAAATCAGGGAAGCAGCAAGAGTTCAAACCATATTCTAATACCTCAATGTGAAAGACAGGATATCAATGCAATAGTATACTAAGTTTGGTATCTTAAGAGCAACAGGATATTGAGATAATCATCAATAAGTTCAATCATATTGTATGTATCAAGTATCTCAAGTTGCCTTATTTTCAAATAAATAGCTCACATTTTGTACATGGAAATTTCTATTTATAATACCTGGAGTCTATCTAGAACCTATTTCTAATACTTGCTATATGTAAAGAGTAGCTAGAAACCCATTGCAAGTCCTGTTTATCTAACAAATAATAATTGAATCATAGATTATCACTTTTGGTTTTCAACAGTGCAATTTATTGTATTTTCTAATTTATTTTATACATACATTATTATTAAATGCAAGGCTTTTAAACCACTAAATATTAGCCTCTTGAGAGCAATGGTGAGTTTGTGGTTGTCAATTTTCATACTTTTCAGAACATCAAAATAGTGACCCATTACTAGGGGGTGACCCATAACTAGGTACAATACGTTAGTATGGGCCCCTGGGCACCGGTAAATCTCTTGTGACCCGCTCTGTCGCCAACGAGACTGGAACCTTTTTCTTTTTGATCAATGGTCCTGAAATCATGAGTAAAATGGCCGGAGATTTGGAATCTAATTTGCGCAAGGCTTTCGAGTAGGCCGAGAAAAACTCCCCCACAATTATTTTCATCGATAAGATGGACTCGATTGCCCCTAAGCAGGAGAAGACCAACGGCGAGGTTGAGCGAAGAGTCGTTTCACAATTACTTACCCTGATGGATAGAACGAAGGCTTGAAGCAGCATTACTGTCATGGCTGCTACTCGTATGAACTGACCAAACTCTATTGATCCCGCTCTTCGCCGGTTCGGGCGATTCGATTGCGAGGTCAATATTTCTAGTCCTTTTTCCTTATATACGCCCTGCTAATGAAACCGGATCAATACTTAGATTGGACAGTTGTGATATGTTCTCCACTTATTTTTCCAGCGCGGCAGACATAACCTAGTCTAAGCAGGGGCTCGCCTACCGGCGGCCCACCGACGAAGGTTTCTTATTGATGGAGGTGAAAGGATCCCTCGGATGTGTAGACGGTCGGAGATGTCAGGGGGTGCGCTTTGCTAATTAGCGGCTATCGGATAAGAGAAAACTTCTACAGTGCATGTATAACCCTATACACCCGTTCACACCCTAGTATGTACTCACACTAGTCCTCACTTCTGCCCTCCTTCATATGTGCGCTTCCCGGTATCTACGCTCCCTCAACACTTCTGATGCTACAGTGTTCCACTACCGGGATTATTATACCATCGTTTGTCACCTTATCTCAGAGTCCATATGAGAAACTTCTTGTATATGGCGGTCTACAAGAAGCCTCAGAATGGTCATAAAAGAGGCAAGGCCTAAGCCACAGATTTCGGTCCGGCAGGACAAAAGGCCCGGGCTAGGAGGGAACTAAAATATTTAACGAGAAGGAGCGGTTATCTGGCCGATCCATCTGAGTGTGTATCTGGGAGATTCCGGCCCTACCCCCGCCGGGCAGTCGGGATAGTGTAGGATACAGTACCGGAGTTATCCTGATCACACTGTGGGTGCCCGGAAGCAATGCAAACGCCCTATAGGAGCGCGAGGAGTAGTGCTGAGGCCATCGGAATTTTAGCTAGGCACTGCGCTTAGCAGGGGTGGTATATCGGGCGTGGAAAAGACTCTTGGTGAGGAGATAAGATGGGGAAGCACGGGTGAGAGCTTGAAAATACCTCCTGGGCTGCCCTTCATAGCTAGTAGTACATATGTATAGTACAATACTCATGGCGTGTAACACCAGTGAGGCCCTTGGGTTTTGAGTGTGCTACTCTTTAGAACTCCTATATGCCGGGAGTCCTGGGGAAGCGTAGCTATACCGAACGTTAAGTCGGTGAGGGCTATAACACATCCTCCGAGGCTGCAGTGGGGTGGCATACTAGAAATTTGTCCCATGCTGTGGGGATTTGAACACGCGACCGCACCTGCGGCTGACTCCAGGGTGTATAGTGGACACAAGTCCGGAATATCTGATCGCGAGAAAAATATTCCCGTCTAAAGTAAAAGCGTGGGACTTAGGCACATCACAAGCCTCATAGTAGTTTTGTTCACTTTCCCCACTCTTCTTTTTCCCCGAAAATGTGCATCTAGATTGGGTCATGGTTAGCAGCTACAGACAACTAGGTGCTGTGAATGTTTCCCCCACCGCAGTCACTTGCACGAATAAACAGAAAGTTTGTAACGGGTCCAAATAATATGCAAAAATTCCTTATTACAGCGCCCCCATGTCCAGAAGTAGTTAGCGAAAGCGAATATGCAAAGAAAACCCCCCATTATTCATATATCAAATAAACCACCCCATTACTCCAATGCGCCCAACAAGACCCAACGGCATCCAGGGATTCACTCCAACTCTCGAACATTCTCCTCCAACTCCCCCGGTTGTTCAAATGTTCTCCACACATGGGCCGGTACCCCCTTAAACGCCTTCTCAAACCTCTCCTCTGAATTCAACTCCTTCTCCTTTTCTTCGTCAACCCCCTTCACAACTCTAATCCAAATCCTTCCCACCCTCTCCGGAAACTCCTTATACAGCGTAGCATAAGCCTCCGGGTCCGTCTGCGTGCTATCTCCAATAAATACCCACTTCCTCTTCGGCAGCCACGCGAGGACCCTCCTCATCCGTTCCTCTTTATACCGTTGGGTTCCAATGGTCAGGGAGACTATAAACGACTGTAGCTCCATCCAGGACATTTCTCGGAGCATTAATTGCCCGCGAGGGAAGTGGGCGGATGTAAAGCTTCGCAGGAAGGTGTAGAGGTTGTACGGGCTTGCAGAGAGGTAGAACCAGACAGGCTTGTGGAGGTGCGATTGGAGAGTTTGGTAAAGTTCTGGCATACCCGATACGGGTGTAGGTATGTCGACGAAGGTGTGTTTTAGGAGGGATATACGGTTGCGGACCTCGGAGAGTTTGATAGTGTCATCTATATCTGTTTTTTTTTTGTTCGCACCCGATATCAATAATCGCGCTCACGAGGAGGAGTATGTGAGAGAAATACTAACCAGAGATAACACCCCATCCAACCTCCTCCGCGAACGCCGTTCGCATGGTCGCTTCCCCCTCAACCAATACCGCGGAACTCTCAATAACTTGATCGTCGACATACCCTTCCCCCGGCAAGACAAGCTCATTAACACTAATCCCCTTTTTTTCTGCCGGCCCCAACCTCAAAACCCCCGCCCCGCCATTCACTCCGTCTTCCCCAGCCTCCCCGCCAAACATAACATCAACATACTTTCTCGCGAGAATCATGTTGAGAAACGGCTCCACCCGCTCAGCGATCCTGGCTTCCGCCTCCTCATCCCCAGCGAAGCCCAACAAGTCCGCTATCTCAGCAACGACCTTAGCTGCGTCGGACCCTGAGTCCTCAGCAAAGTAGGCGGCTACGAACTCGGCGCTCCATTTCCCAGGTTGGCGCGGCGTGGGAAATGCAGTGTTGTCGAAGAGCCATACTTCCTGGCATTTTCTAACAGGGGTTGGAGATCCACCGCCTAGGCCGAGTTTTAAGCGGAGGTTGTTGAGGAAAGAAAGGAGCCATGTCATTTTTAACGTTGTCTCTAGGACTGAAGGCATTTTGGTAATTTCTGCAGAATATATATCGTTAGTTAGTCGGGTAGTCGGGTAGCAAGGTATCCTAGTTATAGTGAGTCTTCTGCCTCATACTATGTCGGATCCACCGTGTCGTGTTGTTGTTTAGCCTGGTGTGGTGAATAAGAACGAGGTAAACAAAAGGTGGGAGTAACAAGGCTCAGCTCGGTGGTTTAAATCACGGGTGGGTTTAGACGCCCTGTTGCCTAGCTCCCGTCATTTGACAGGGGCTTGGTATCCCAGGATTGTAATTCTTGGTGGACACGGTGCTATCAGAGCTTATTTCGACCAATCAGAACCGCTTCTTGTACTGCGTGAGCTGGATGATAATTGCTGTAACTCCTTGGCGGAATGGTACTTGTACTGGCACTCGAGTAATACCAGCCAGCTCTATATATGGGAGCTAATAGCCGAGAGTGACGTTGAACATGGTGGCTGAAAATGGGTGTCGTGATCATACTTTGGCTGACTTGTGGTATCAAATGATGACCATAGTAAGATACAGTCGCCACCGGGGGCATGGCGAAACTGGGCAGACGGCGAACAGGGGTACTTCATGGGCAAAAATGGGACTCATTAAGGTTCGGGTTACAAAAAATTACTCGTGACTAATCCTTGTTCACCGCCCCCTGGTGGTGACTGTAACGTTGACACCCGATGCAGGGCCGCCACACTGGCCGCCTTCTTAGTCACGGCAGCACGGTAGTGATTCTGAAGATTTTTGTTACGCCGGCGGTGTCACGACTAGTCACGCAGGTTGGAAGTTGCACTTGTAGACTAAGCAATGGCTAAAGGAGGTGACCTATTCTTAACCAAGGCCCAATGACTTGATTGATGAGGCTCTCGAGCATAACCAACGTTAACCCTAATCACAATTATAACACTACCGGTAATCAAACAGCTCCTTCCCCAGAGGAGATGACTAGGATAAGAGGAGAGAAACAGAGTAACTCTATGGTTCTATCTTGTAAAAAATATAATAGTTACTCATGGACTAGGGGATAGCATTATTCATCTCCTCTTCCTCTGCTCTCCATATACTAGTATCCTAGCTGCTCTTTCAAACGATCACCCTTCAACTCCTCTCCTTCCAGGGACCTCCATACTACGTAATCGGTAGCCCTTAAAGGGTACCGGTAAAATATTTTAGCTCTATCACCTCAAACGGCAAAGCAGTTGTATTTTTCGCGTCTTTAAGAAATCCTAGGTAGTTATGCTAGAGAGTTCGTTTCCCCAGTGTTCTTAGTATTTCGTTTCGTTTTTGGAGCTCCATTTAGCTTGCGAAGCCGCTAGCTATTCGGAGCTTCTCATCTCTTGCGTATTCCATGCCAAAAATGACACCATTTGTCACTTTTCAACCCAACCCGGCATTCCATTACTACGAAACGGTGTAACTAAGGAGGTTTATTCATTGCGCGCAACATATTAAAAACTTGGGCATTTTCCTGGAGATTTTAGTTGTGCGAGAACGCTTAGAATCGGTAATTTTCAGATTATGTGCGTTCTTCTATGGACACCCCTACAGATCTTTGGCACCTATATTGAAATTTATAACTACCCTCTACAGAACTACTTATACTAGACAAGCCCCAATTTACCTAGCAAAATAAAACACGGATCCTGGGTTCTTAAATCCCTAGCCGACCGCTCATATATTGGTATTGCAATTCATGAGGGAGTAAACATAGAGCGTGTGAAAGTAGAATGGCCATTTTTTTCAGCGTTTTTGTGTATTTCTACGAGGTGAAATAGTAAATAGACCACAAGCCATGCCTAAAAACTTCTTAACTGATCGCCTACTCTATCACTCCCCTTTGTTCTGTATGCTTCATTCACGGGGATCTCACTCGCACCGGTGACCTCCGCGGTAGTTCCTTTAGGTGATCCAAAGCCGCCTGTCCAACCCATAGCCCACCTAGGAGCGGTTCTCCAGTCCGTGATGCTAGAGAGCCTTGGTAAGCCTGTTCTAGGTACTATAAGACCGCCGGAGTCTGGCAGCACCTAGGTTACCACTAGGTCAATACTTAAACCCACTAAAGCCAAAGCCCGGGGGTGCAGTTTAGCCACAGCTAGCGTTAGCCAGATGGTAACGGAAATTCTGCAGTAATTTAGCGGGCAAGTTAGGTCTAAGCTATACTAGAGTAAATCCTACCCACTAGATATAATTCCGAAATATCCTCGAGATAGGCGGATGGCACTAGGGACTAACTTATGAATTATAAACGGCCTCTGATACCGCTCGGTGCCACAGATATTGGTCAAAAGTTTCGGGAATTCCTTCCCAAGAGCTTGCCTTTTCGCCCCGTTAATTAGTTCGTTGATCTCTGTCACACTCGGTACTGTGGAGGAGATTCATGTATCATTACCGCTACTAGTCACTCTTACGCTACATCCTATATTGGCTTTATCAAATTGTTTCTCGGCAATTTCCATGAAACTCTGTCAGTGGACAGTCCCACGGGCAAAGAGTTCGGTTATGTAAGAGGATATCCCTCAGCCTAGTGAAAAGTTTTCGCAGTGGGTCAGAGCATGGTATACCATATATAAACTCCATCCGTGTTGCCTCCTCCAAAGGAAATGGCCAAGTCCTCCTCCAAATAACGCAGCCACCAAGGAATTTTCGCTATATATTCTTAGCATTTCTCAATTACCCAGGACGGTCGTGTCCTGCCCCTCACTGATAGCGAATAATTTGCCCCAGTGTTCCCAACGGGCCTATGAGGATTCTCCTGGGCCTGGGCTGGCCTGGCCCGAGCCTGTAGGCTTGGTAAGAATTCAACCTGGCCGGGCCGGTATATAGGCCGTATAGGCTTAGTACCGGCTGCCTGATAGGCCGGACTGGCCTATATAGCCTAGGCCAGCCTACTCTTGGCGAGCCACCATGCAGTGTCCACGGCAAAAATTCATAGTTAATGTTCCTCGATTACTAAATAGCATTGAAAATACAACAATTTCGCTTTATTAGCAAAAATACTAGAGATACAGCAGTTAATTAATTAATTAAATTAATTGTAGAAAAAATCGAGGACGCGGAAGCTGAAAGAAGTGGGGGAATCAAGATACCCTTAAAGCGATCTGCTCGCAATGCTAATCACGGGGCCTATAGGCGCCTATCAAGCCTGATAGGCTTTGGTAAGCCGACCGAATTCGGCCTATATTGGCCTAGGCTTTTTCTAGAGCGGCCTACCTTGACCTGGCCTGGCCCTTTGGGAACACTGGTTTGCCCAATAAATATTAATAGCACTAATACACACACATCTGGCGATTTCCAGCACACAAATAGCTTCTCCTGCTCAGATTTGGTTGGCCTCGGAAGCTTTGGCTCTCTTCATTTTTTTTTTTACGGTTCAGCTGGCGACCTTGTGATACTCAGAAAATGATCACTGGGCGGGTAACTAGAAACTCGCACTCTTAATATAATCCAATATCTAAACAAACTTGAGGGAAAGACCCCATGGTCCACTCTAAATCCCATAAAATATTCAGGTATCCCCATTCCCCTAGCTCCATCCTCTTGACACTTCGGGGGAAGAGGCGATCCCAAGGCCATTGAGGAAGCACTCGCGAAGCACCAGTTCCCAGTCAACTCAGTTATTATCAAAACTTCACCGGAGGGCAAAATGTTCCGCTGTACACCAAGTTCTGGTATAGGGGTTCATCTGATGGTTAAATGTGCCATTGGATTGTTCTGTAATAATCACCTCCCATCACTCGATTAGTGGCTAGGGTTAGGGTAAAGTTCTAAGTCATAATATGCGTACGAACACATAGACCTAACTCTAATCGACAAAGAGCAGGATAAGTCATGGCTTTATAAAAACATCCACCTCAAAAACCTATTCCCAAGCTATACCTGTGACTAGAACAATCTGCAATTCTTTGCTCAAAGCCGCGCTGTATGCGCCCCTCAAGCTATTTCCTACTGAGCGAAGTCTATCTCTCCTCCGAGAATTTGTAGCCCCCCCCAACATGACTCGAATTTTTAATATGGTGAGCAGGAATGTGAGCACTAACTCCGGTGAATTTGCTTAGGACCAAAAGTTAAGCATTTCTATTATACTTAGTCCGTAGGAGACCCCAGAGGTCTCCATTGTGGCAGGTAGGTCTAACGTACCGGTATTGTGCCACAATTCATTTCGTCCAGGTTCGAGCCATTCTCCCACATCATAAGCAAGTAGTTTCGGAAATCGCCACCCCCATATCACCCGGATATGGTTCAAGATGCCCGTGTGCAATTTTCAAGCACTTGTCTGGTAATGGGCTGGGCTTATTCATTTTCCGCGGAGAATGCACAATTCTACTCGGGGAGTAAAGTCCTACTAGAGTAGGCAGCTCTCTGCTGGAGAACATACAGTGCACCTATTCGTACGAAGACTAGCCTAGAGAGTGCAAAAACCATCAGGAACATATTAGCTATTGCAGGAAGGCCTAGACCTCGTCTTCTTTGATGTATCTTTACTTTTTAGCAAGCCTCATTTCTAGTTTCGACTATCTCTTGTGGGGTCCCAGGGACTCCGGTCGGGGATCATCCCAGCGTACTGGAGATCATGCTGGTCTTTCAATTTAGGAGGTTGTCATAGCCAGTTTCATCCTCGGGGATTTCGTGCCGTGCCGGCGATAAGATGACGGACCGTTCAGGCCGGCCAATAACGGATTTCTCCGGAGCGTTACACGCTACTCAATGAGTTCCTTTTTTGGGCTTTCGTTGGCGGAAGGCCCTCGCTAAACAAGTATGCGCGACGATGGGGGTGGACCACTACCAGCACTCGAGTAGAGTGTTGGTGGCAAGAGATGCTCAGTGGATGGAAATCTCCGTGTAACGGGAGTCTTAGCTTTGTGTTTTTTTTGTGGTGCGGGATTTCAGAGGACATACTCCATGCTTCCTTTTTTCTGTTTCGTGAGAGTCCTTTGGGAAAAACAGAGGTTCTGGTGGCCAGTAGGATATGGTCCTTGGATTTCCCCCGCTTTGGTAAATTTCTCCTGTCTTTTCCGGTCAAGCTCTTGGTGTGAGAAGGAAGTTACAAATAAGAATGACCACTTTCTCTACCTCAACCAGATGGTTTCATTCAGTTCACATTTCCCTTGTGCACGGTTACCAACCCTAAGATGTTTTGGTAGCCCACAGACTGTACCGTAAAAACCCGCTGTATCCACTATCGAAGATCTCATCTGTGCTACAGCACCAAACCACAATAGACCTAGCACGGCTGGTTAACAAAATAACGAATACCAGATAATGAGATCCAGCAAGCTCCGCCTCTCCAGGCTACTCGAGTACACTTCGTGTGGAAAGCACTATTCCTCCACAAAGTGTTTTGTCTCGGATTGCGAAGGTCAAGGGCCCGATCCCCGATAGTGGATACAGCGGGTTTTTAAGGTAGTATTATATATAAACAAAGCATTAATTTATCACAGAGCCATCACGACGGTTTCGCCGTGTAATCTAGGCGCTTGGTGAAAACTCCCTTCCCTGCCATAAAACCAACAGGCACGACTGTCTTGATGCTCACATTTATTTTTCTAGCAGATGTAGCCCCAACGCTGCCTCTAACCAATAATCGGTAGATTTTGTGAAGTTGATGGCATCGATGCTTGCAAAAATGAAAAGAAAAAATGAAAAAAAAGGATATGTGTCACACGTTACTCGAGTAGAAAGGGACTTTAGTGCTGTTCTGGTGGCACAAGTAGTAATGATCATTCTTGGATCGTGAAAGTTTTTTCATCCAGATAAGAAGGGTCAAGGGTAGGATGAAATGAACCAGTTGTGCGACACCACTGGACGGTTATCAGCGCGGGGTAACTGACTCGATAGCGGGTCGTGCCAGAGGTAAGACACAGATCATCCAACAACAAAAACTCGGCAAATCCATCCGTCTGCTGAACGCCTCATATAAACGCGATCAGTGACAGGGCACCCTGAGAAGGAATAGCGCTTCCCAGATAGGGTATAGCTTGGGCAAGTTGGGCTTGCTGGATCTGGTTGACTGATGTTCGTTATTTTGTTAACCTACACCGCTAAGCTGATTGTGGTTTAGTACAAATATAGAGATTTCCACTGCATAATCTGACGGTGGATTTAACGAGATTTTACGGTTCAGTACTACCATACCGAAGCGAGCCCCACCACTCCTCCGGTTTGATACAGAAATCGCCGATGAGCCGGCTTTTGTGTTCATCTGAAGTTTACGAGAAAAATCGTGCTTTTCAGCCTTGCCAATAACGTTTCTAGAAAGTGGATCCGAGCATTGAGTAAAGAACTGAGACGGTGGCTCCGGTTTTCCCACTTGCTTTTTGGCGCGCTTTTTCCATCAATTGTGGGAGACGAAATATAGGATTGCATTTTTAAAAGATCCTTAAAAATTAGTGAATCAAGCTATTGATCTCACTCCAAAAGACCCCAGACCGTGTTCGCGATGATCTCAGGACGCTGATGGCCCCGTATGGAGATTGCTGACAAGGCTAGACAGGCGAGGATTACCGGTACTTCTTGAAGTCTATCTGGTCCTACGGCCCCCGGGGGACGACGGGTTTCGGCAAGGACCACGGGTTACACAAGGTGGACATCATTTATGGTGCTAATAACGTATCTAGGCTGCCGGCGCGAGTAGCCGGTCATGCATGTGCCGAGGAACTTGAAGTGCTTGAAATCCAACACTCCCTGTATTGCTTCATTTATTTTTAGGTGCTAGTGTGCTGAATTAGGAATTATGTTGTGTGTCCGCTTATATGATCATATCCGGTGGCGCTCCTCAGCGGGCCCAATATCGCGAGCAACCATTTTCTGGTAAACGTTGATCGTTATAATCCGAGTAATGATAGGAACAAGTCTCGCAAAGCCCTGTAGGAGAAATTAGAGTATCTATGCGAAATGTGGGATTGGGAGATAGAGAAGAGGGAACCCTTATGCTTACCATCCGATTAAAGGTCTTCCCGAGTGGAAGCTCATGTCCTCCCTGAAAAAAAATGTTAGGATCCAGGACTGGGGATAACTGCCTATTGTTGTAGGGTTGTGGGGCCAGGGTGCGATAGCAATTGGTCAATCGACCATGGAAGGGGTTAGACAACAATAAAAAACAGGAGCAATAAAAAATATAGTAGAATGCAGCGAAGACCTCCGAACACCACAATGTCCGATGACAGGACGCACTCAAGGTGACTGGGAATCTAAGTCGTACTCTTCTAGGAAGAGAGTCGCGCTTCCGGACTCATCGATCGTTGGATGGGACACGGGGGATTGCTTGAATTAGGACCCGAATATATGTATAACAGCGACGAGTGAGACCACATGAACCATAGACCTAGTTTCCAGATCACCAGAACACCTCACTCTCGGGTAGAAAGCAAATTTAAAACCGTTCCATCATCCTCACCCAAAATTTAACATTTCCTCGGCTCTGTGTATTTCACCCACGAAACCTGCGCCGAAAACACCTCATGTTGATCGATCCACGCCTTTCCCACCACCGAACCCCGCAATTGCGAGGTACTGTGCCACCATCGTTTAGAAATTTGGAGAGAATTTTAAAAACCTTGAACGTCAATACCTTCTAGCCCAGTTCAAACAGTATGCCACCCTGCTAATAGCCCAAATTCCTTACACCCCGAGGATTCAGTGGACGATCTCGAACGACGACAGCCAGACGAATAAGATCCTCAGACGCGCCGAGCTCGATCACTGCTCTCTTAGAGAGGTTGAGCGTCGGGCAGTTGAATTAGCCTACTCTCCCTTTCATCAGTAACCAACATCCGTTCCAAGCTTGTTACCTCATCATCCTGCTCCGATGCTGCTAACTCCCGATTGTCCTGCAAATTCCTTTTCAGCGCAAATAGAAGCTTTAGGCAGAAAGGCTAGATCCCCAGATTCTCACAAACTCTCCAAGGATTATCCGGAGTATCTCGCTCGGCCCTGGCAGGTTCCCCTAGCGCCAGGGGAAGGGAGGGGTTCCTGGTGGGTCAGTGCAAGCAAACCTGTTCGGGCTAGATGTTTGGTATAACCATGGGAATCAAGCAAGGAAAAAGCCTCTCCCAAGTGTCAGCTCGTGGGTAGTGCGAGTACTCTCCGGCGAAAGATTAAGGAATAATGTTTTCCTCCCGACGTAATTGTGTGCTTCACCACTATTGTATGGAAAGTTAGCTAGGCACTACACTCCAAGGGGACCCAGGTTCCAGCTGGTATCAGCACTTCCTTTTGTGTGCATAGCGGAAGCGAGGGTGTTACCAACTGTTAAATTGATGGTAGGTCGACATAAGCAAGACACTCGACACACTTGTCAGTCCAGTATAACTTCCTCGTCGAGCTGGCCATCTGGCTTCCTTTGTATCTGCAAGATTGAGGAAGCCTTCCGATACCTCCTGGAATTGTGGTCTCGCACGGCCGAGGTCAGGTTGGCTGTCCCATCTCCGCACTTTGTCAGGCCAACCCCGCGTTCTTTCATCTGGTATCACTCGTACTAGCCGTCAGCGTGACATAGCTAAATAGTCAGCCATTTCGAGCACAGAGAGGAGATGAAAAGTTTAAGTCTCATAAACGTTGAGATAAACAGGTCCGCAAGAACCCATCGCTCCCCGTGGTTGATTTAAATCCCTTCACATCATCGGTTGCTTCTGAAACAGCGTCCGGCCCACCCGAAGCCACTTTGTCACACAACAGAAAGATGTATCATACTCTAGTAACGCAATCAAGTAACTACGGGGATAAATACCCAGCTGTGCTAGGATGCATGGGGGCACGTGGCACTTCCTGGACTATAAGCCGTCGCCTAGTTTTCGTTTCTCTACGACTCCACTTTTTCCCCACCCAAAATGGCAGACTCATCCTCTAAGATCAGTGCACCCTCAGCGAAGATTTACGATATACCGGCGCGAGAGGTCTGGAGCCTCCTAGAGGTTAATCGGAGGGCTAAAAATGAGATTGACAGAAGTGAGTTCGAAGGAGGATAAAGTGAAAATTCCGCGCCAGAACTAACCAACCCACTCTTAACTAGAGATTAGGGCTGTCTGGGACAAATACCTAGGAGACCAAGAGGATCAGTTCTCTAGGCTTCCTAAGGACCTCATTAATAAGGCGACTGAGGAGCTCGTCCAAGAGCTGCCTGAGATCTTTGAGAAATGCGAGGGGACCTGGTTCGCGACTTGGGCCTTTTTTAACCGGCACAAAGGTAGATTCCGCGAGTCTACGAGAAGGAATCCCGCTACCCAGGCTGGAAATCCTGAGAATGAGCCAAACCAACTACAGGGTAAGTCAAGGCCACTACTGAGCACACAGTATCGGTCTCCCCGGTGCAGGTATACAATCTTCAAATCATCAAAACTAACATGTGCCTTATTCTTCTAGAAGGGATTCCTGACACCCCTGAGGTGGGGACACCGGCGACAGAATAGGTCACACCCTCCCAAATCACATGCAATCGTCACTCGGGCTTTTAGGAGACAGGCGTCCTCGGGTTCTCTCTTTCATAACTATTGTCATATCATCATGTTCCATCACCGAAGCACTATACAGTCGAAAATGCAAACTCCAGTTCGTCTCAAATAATAGCAAAATATGCATCCATGAATAATGAATTACTCACCATCAGGGGTTCTGCTCACCCACGAGATAAATTAAACTTGCATCCATTCTAACTGAACGTTGGCCCAACTCAGATACGAGTTTCCCATTCAGCCAGGTCCTCAATAGTCTCGCATTGTCCACAAATGGCTATCCGTCAATGTATTATTGGGGCACTCAACAAATTTTTAGCACCCCAAACCAAACCCCAATGCTATACTAAAGCAAACCGAGTAGGCCACAATGCTCCCTTTCTCCCTGGTATCTCCGTAAAGTCAGAGAACTTGGGTTTCCCTTGCAGTAGTCCCCATGGACTTCCTTGATTGCCACCACTAGTCGTACCTTATACTCAAAATCAATATTGTGGCGCTAGACAGATACAGGTTCCAGCTCGTAAATGTACCTCACCCCAAGGCAAAAGAAAAAAAAACCCATTCTTTACTGCTTGATTACCAACTTACTACGTTTGATCAAGGGCTTCCTTTCTCCTCGGTGTTGCCTTCCACCCCATTCATGGAAGAGAAAACCTCAGGTCAAAACTCTTGGATATTTTGATGTGGCACACCAGATCAGGTCGCTTAAGCATACCTCCCAATATTTCCTTAGGCCCGCTGTAATACCCCAGGATACCCATGTGCCGAAAAAAAAAACCGTTGTTTTTGCAAGTGGCTTATGGTACTCTCTGACGGTAACCATGGTACCGCGCCGCCCCACTTTGAATTAGAGCGGCGTGCAAGTATCGTCAGCCGTGTGTACCGGTAGCACAAAATCAATACCATTGCCTGCCGGGAAGTGGGGAAGTGAATCAATCAAAACACACAAAAGAGTGGTGAGTAACCTCAACCGACCCCAACCACAAAGAGAGAAGCAACAGAAGAGTGATATTCCTGATAGCAAATTAATATCATATTTTAATTTAAGCCTAATTCAGAGGTTCGGTTGTTTTTTGTTTTTTTTCAGAAGTTTTGTGAAAAGTTGGAGCACGGTACATGTGCGCTACAAGTATTAGCACAGTGCTGTACAATACGTAATACCTCTTTGTAAATAATGTGGTGGGCTAATCGAGGCCCGAGACACGAATTACTAGCTTTTGTGCCGTGTGGTTTTACCCCACCCAGTACTGCTTTAATTCTACTAGAAGATCGTACAAGTACAGTAATGAGTTATTGGGCGGAGACTATTGGAGGATGTTTTGTGGTGGTTGTTTAAGATGAGGGGCTACCGGTATTGGAGGGCTGGGGAGGGGGTGGGGGCTGAAGGTTTACCTACTAGGATAATAGAGTTGACTTGCATTACGCCGGGCCCCATAAAAAGCTGGGCAAGAGATTGCGGAACTATCGGGTAGTGATCTTGTGTAAGTGATGGATTCATCAAAGGTCCCGGCCAGTACTGTATCCTGATGGGTACCAATACACGTATTAAAATACCAAAGGAGGAAAAGAAAAAAAACACCACCGGGTTCAGCAAGCATAGTACTTATAGTCTACTTCTATCTATAACCAAAAACTAGAACAAAACAAAAACAAAAACAAAGAACACGGATACAGTACCGGTACCAGCTTACAATTCGACAGCGTTTGTAGACACGACCGCTATTACATACAACGAAAGTCCAGCATTTTTGCCCGAATCTTAGTATCATGTAACAGCAGCCGTGTTCACAAACGTCGTTCACTTATGAGTAGAGCGGCCCCCACCTCGGTAAAGTACTTCCAGAACGCGCCATACCACGCGGGGCACGGGCCGGCCCGGGGCCATATGTCGTGCTGTGCTGACGTGACGGGGGTTAAGACAGGAGGGATACACAAGCGTGATGCTAAGTTACCGGTAGTGTGTGTTTAGGGCTTTTTAGGAAGGAGGTTTTCTTGGTCGATAAAATTTTCTGTGTAGAATAGGTTGGGATTGTACGGTTAGATATTGTGGAAGGGGAAGTACTCCACTCTGGTATTGTGTAAGAAGGATTGGTGCCGTCCTGACACGGTATAGCCTGGGTCATTTGGCTGTGTTGGATCTTGTTACCTTGGCCAGCTAAACCTATCTTAGGCTGATGTCGCGATTTACAGGGATATTCTTGACAGCACGGAGATAGTGGATTTCACGAGTTTTTACGGTACCTATATAGGTAGGAAAGCCCGATGACAGGGGTGTTTTCGCAGATTTGTATGAATGAGATATTACAATCACACCACTCTGCTCTAAAATCCAAGGATCTTGTCTGGTGCGGCCGGCTCATGGAATAGTGGGGGGATATCGTTAGTGACAACTGCTGCCCATAAACAGATATCCTCCTTACCTCTACATTAAGAAGGAAAAATAGGTTCAAGTTTAAACGCCCCTAGTGAGTCCCCCCCAATTCTCCCTACCCCGCCTCGGCCTGCGCTTTAGATTACTCCCAGGTCTAGAAGTACAGAAATATTTCCTATTAGAAAACCATGTTTCATTAAACGAGAGCGCAGACCCTCTAGGCCAGCCGCAGGACGAAAAACGCAGAGAAACTGATACCATATGTTTCATTTCCTTAAGATAGCCCTTCTAAGATTACCGAAGGCATCCAACTCAGAGGGGTAAGGTTTTACGAGAGCGGAGGGTAAGATACATTCAAATACCCTACAGGTCTGAAGATCCCTGTTTTCCGTTTCAACGAGTGCTTCTATATGAGGGACTGACATAGAATTGCTGGTGCACAGCAAGCTATCCGTATTATCGAGGTTCGGGACAGCAGGGTATAGCTATATGAAATTAGTTTTTCTCGCACCAGGCCTGGGCCCCAGGGACCCCGATGTTGAAGAATAGCCCTACAAGCATGGAGCACCTGCATAAGCGCCCCACCACCCGGATATTGTACTATTGCTCAGCAAGGAATTTCCCACACGGACCAAACTCAAGTGGTCAAAATACCGCACCCGATGCCTATCTAGACCACTGCATCAAGAGTAACCTCCGAACAAGAGTGCTAAATAATAATGATAATGAGATACAGCAGATCGAGAATAGAAATATTACTTGAAACTCTCGGCCACTAGAAAGCGGTGAAAGTGTCTCACTCCTACTATCTTCAGCTGGCCGGACAGGTCAGCCACTTCCCCGACATTCCCCAATGTGCCGCAGTGCCGGCACTGTCAGTACGATGGTAAGAGTAGTGTATTTCATGCATTTTGATAAAGACGGCTTGCTAGGAGCAGCGGTAACCCGAATACGGTAATTGTCACATCACTGAACTGGTCTATGACTTCGGACAAGCCCGGGCGGTGAGAGATACGCAGCATGTCGCCACATGGTTATGACTATTAGCTGTTCCTTAGAGAGCTGAGGTGAGCGAGGGAAAACCAGTGAGTTTCCTGCGGTTTGTCTTTCAGGCATTTGGGGTGTCCGATACCCCGCTACGCTAGACCCCATCCTAGAGCCAAGGCTTGGCACAAAATAACCATCCTTAGTCTATCATAAACTAGCGGTACTGTAGATGGCCCTACGACACACCCCTTAATCCGACCCGGTCCGGGGAAAACGCTGGTCAGCCGGTGTTACGCCTAAAAGTCTAAACATCCGCTAGGTGCAATGATGAGGCTGGTTTTACCGGCACATATAAGAGAGGTTTGAGGCTGATTTTAAGGGTTGGGGGTGGGAAGGAGTGGGACAATATGGTAGTTTCATACCGCGGCGATGGTGGCGGATACAAAAGAGAGGAGGAGCGGTCTATTACTCGCAATGTCGTGACGTTTGTAAAACGGACTGCTACCGCATACAGCGGGGAATTGGCCAAGCCTCCGAATTTTGGTAGTATGTAATAGCAGTCCGTTTTAAAAACGTCACGACATTGCGAGTACAAGTGGAGGGTTATCATAATGTGATAGTATCACATTATGGTAGTAGGCGGTGCCTGGAATTTTGCAGATTAAGTCACATTGCTAAGGGAGGCTTCATAACTGTTTTTCAGAATAAATAAATACGGCAGCGGTTAGATTTAAGCTCATTTGCATAGTATATTTAAGATATCTCCAAGCTCCAGAAAGGGTGACGCGTCTGTTTACTGGGATGGATATCAGCGAAGGTATTTTTTTTTCGAAAAGCCGGTGACCCTGCTGTAGCAAGTACTGTACCCTAGAATATGTAGAATGTAAGGGAGCCACATTCGGAGTACCGGCACTGCAGTGTACCGACCGTAGTACGGCGCGATTATATGTTCTGTATCATACCGTACCGCAGATACCCAGAGTTCCACTACCTGTTCTCCCAACCTTAACTAAATACATTACGGTGAGAACTCGGACAGAAGGCAAATATTCCAGGACGTTGGAATCTCGCTCTCGGCTAAGTGGGGAAATAAAACGAAAAGGATAGACACAGAACCTTACGAGTACTAGGAGAGACATCTACTGTATAGTACAAGGTTCTAGCATATTTCTAAGGTCCGCGGAGTAGAACACCTATTTCCCTAACAGAAACCTCATTGGACGTCTACTAGCCCCACCCGCTCCAAAGAAACGCCTGCCCCAAGATCCCACCAGTTTACCCTAACCCTACGCTAAAGCGCCGAGGTTGTAAAATCTAATTCAACCCAAAGCCTTGTTTGCTAACTTAGCTTTAAACTACGATGCCCTAGTAACAACCAAAACCCCCGCGAGATATTCTCCGATTACAGAGGTTACCAGCAATATAGTACTAGTACAATAGACTAACTTCCCAAGGACTGTCCAGTTGCTTGTCCAGTCCAATACGCAAGCGTCGTATTATAATAACGGCGTTGGCCCTGATCTTCTCGGGGGAATGCACCCAATCCTTTCGTAAGTTAGTGCCCTGAAGAACAAATCTCTTAGAGGAATATCGGTGTATAAACCGATAAATAAGACAGTAACAAGTATAGTACGATGCGGCAAAGGGGATATTACATAGTACCCGCACCTGTCCAGCCGGAAGTGGGCCACGGGTGCACATGCCAGCAGGCTGGTGATCTATTTCCAGGGCGCGCCTTCCCGAATTGGGGGGCCCCATTCTACCAGATTACAACATTCAGTGGCTTCACGCGAATCTAATTAAATCTGAACTATACAAAAGTACCGGTTCTGCATAGCCGAGGTTCATTTGTGTTCGTACTGTCGGGGGTGATATTTGATCTGCGTATACTAAGTTTGCTTTTACTACATAGGTTTAATTTTTAGATATTCTGCATGGCTTTCATGAGGATGCTTTACTTAGCTAGATGATGGCGCTATATACTCTATGGGAGGGATTTTGTGGCAGGTTGCGGATGTTTTGTTGCTAACTTGATTGGGATGTATTGGGCTTACCCGGCTCAGAAGGAGGTTTTAGTGGTGGAAGGGGGGTTGTTTCTCGCTTTATTTTTTTCTGGGGGAAAAACAGAGGACGGACAAGTGATGAATGACGGATTGGACATTGTGGCTGCAACGTGATCTTTTTCATTCATTGGGCTTCTTTTTTTCATCTTCGGCTAGGACTTTGAGACAACTTAGTGAAGAGAGAGAGCAAGTTAATTCGATTGGGTGTTTTTGTGAATCTCCAGTAGTGAACTTTTATCAGCCGGAAAGCTGTGTTTCAGTACCGTATGATACTATGAAGTACAGCGCAAGCAAGATTGTAATAAATTCATATATTGCTATAGAAATATTGGCCCGCGGTGCCGTACCACACGAATACTTCCACCTAGCCTAATCGATCCAAGCAAAAAGGTATTTGCTGCATCCCCGGGTCTCCTACTAGTGAAATACAATTCAATGCAGTGCTTTCTTCGATAACCCAACACATAACAATTTATATCCTAATTAGCCCAACCAACCTTATTATCCACCGCTCCGCCCACAACCAAACTGTCGCCCGCCACAGGCAAGCACCGAGCAGCTCTCTCATCCTCGCCTCCTCCCGAGGTCAAAGCAGTACCACTCCAAGACCTCGGGCTGACAGCCTTCCCACCCGGGAAAGCTTAACTGTGAAGGCCACACTATAACCGAACGTAGCCTTACCAACTACTCTTACCCTTCCATAGCATCGGCCCTTGGCCCACCAGGTCTTAGTATATACCCTAAGATCTCTCAGAATTCACTATCAGATTGTCAGCCGAAACCATCGTATTTGCACACGATAAGCTTGGTTTCATAAGTTAACAGAATTGCTAATACCAATTAACGAGATCCAATACATCCACAGCGCTCAGGTCGTACCGTTTCAGGAAGTTGCCAATCTTTCTCAGGAGGTTCTGTCTCTAAATCTGGAGATTAGAGTCCTACCAGAGCTAGCCAATTATATAAGAGATATTCCAGTAATATTCCAGTATTCCGACTATGGGTACTGTAAGATGCGTAGACTGACTCGTGGCGCCAGATGAAGAACCTCCCGACCTTGTCACATTGTTTGTCCATATAGAATACCTTAATTCTTTGCGGATTGACTGTATTAAAGGGAGCTCTGAGACCACTGTCGAGAGGGGAGCATGAGCCAGAATTATCCGGAAGAGCAGCAATCCATATACATCTCTTTTCCTCTTCGGCTTTCTATAGCCTCCTAAGATCAATTTGTTCCCTTTCTCCTATACCATGACAGAATTTTACTCTTCAAGCTCGCTATTGATCCGTCCCTTGTGACCAACCTATGTTACTAATCTACCGTGTTGGAAACTTGTGTCCGAAGCATTCGCTGTCGGCGGAAACACACTAGCAGACACCAGTCTGACCCCTGAGACCCCACAGACCGAGACACCCCTACTGCCAATACCCAAGAAAAGGCGCCGGGACCCAAGACGCTCCCCAATATCGTAGAATTTGAACAATTGAGCATTGCGCTATGCGACTGGGTTTTCCTCTCCAAGAAAGGTGTAGAAATTCTTCATGTTATTATATCATTTGTCCTTTTCCTGCTTTCTGGAGAAGGAAACCTGTGACCACACACAGTAGCACTCGGCTCAATGGTTCCAGTTTCTATGATAGAAAACTATTCCGGATAAGTTACATCCGTGGGGAGTTTGAAGCACTCAGCGCACCAGTCCACGACGTAACATAATTTCTTCACAAAAAGAGGAGGCTTGTGGTGTCCGTTCTCAAGGGGTTGGTACACACTATATTCTAGAGTGTATACCCTAGAACTCTACAGAGTACCGGCTCTGGCATTGGTAAGCGTTCAGAATAACTAGTTTCACTGATCAGAAAGAGAAACCTAAAAGCGAGTGAAAAGCACTTTAAACCGTCTTCCAGCTACTCGGATTCTCCCTAAGCGCATCACACTCTCTCACTCGACTAGCTCAAGGCTCAGGATGATGCGAAAATCCTTTCCAATATTTAAAACTCATTGTGGTAACGAAAACCGACTAGCGTGGGCTAGTGAGTCTACTTTCTGCTGGATTGCCTATAGGGCATGCGGCTATGCAGTTATGCAATTGCGCGGATATGCGGATATGCAGGTATGTGGATATGTGGCTAGGAGATTACGGTAATAGGGCATGCGGCTTTGTGGCGCGCGGCGATTAGGCGCTTAGCAGTGGATTGTCACTTCTACATCCTATACCGCTAGGTATAGGGTATCCGTTTTTGGTTTTGTTGATACCCGTTGCAATTGGGCATTAGGTATCGGGTATTTGGCTCCATGGTGTTTCTTTCATACCCTATGCCGCTAGGCGTACGGGAGCCGGCACACTGGTAGGGCATAGGCTTTAGGGATCACGGAGGATCTGAGATATCGGGATGGTTCTAATTTGCTTGAGATTTCTAGGGGCTAGGGTGTGTCGACTTAGTGTGTTTCTTTAGAGTCCGTTAAGTTTCGGGAGTTTTTGGTATTGTTAGTTAGACGGAGAGATATATCTCCTGGCCTGTCCTTAACTAGCGGAGGGACTCGGAGTGGCCAACTACCGTAGCCCACCGCTGTTCCATGTTCCGCCGCTCCGCTTAGACCCTATTGCGTTCATACTTTTTTTCTTCCTTCTTTCGCGCTTTCTTTAGGCTCCGACATTATCTAGCCTACGGGATAGGCTCTCTTTCTACCGGCCCATCGCACCACCTTATTACTAAGATTAGTATAGTGAGAGGCCATGACTGAGCACGCTAGAGCATTGTCGAGCAGTACCCCTGGTCGAGTAAATCGACCAGATCATGAGGGCCCTGCTCTATTAAGCCGTTATCGAGGGACTCTTATGATCGAGAGAACGAGCATGATCTAGCCAAGCAAAACTCGAGCATGCTCTAATCATGTCTATTATGGCTCACTTAGGAAAAGTTATAAAAAGAGTGGGAGAAGGGATGAAGAAACGAGCCCCATGAGAGCAGTAAGTTAGAGCTTGTAGGGAGGAGATTATGGTAGGTGTTACGCCAGTGACCTCTAGTAGGCGTCCAAAACAAATTTTCTATTATAAATTTTCCCTACACTAAAAGGCTGTTGTTGAGTTGAGAATTTTAGGGATAGATATTGCACCCATCTATTGAAAAAAATTGAAAAAACTATAGGTCAAATTTAGAAGTGCAGAGATGCCCTGCTTAGAATCTTGCTGATGGCCAAAGGTCTAGGTATTTGGCGCAGTATCAACCATCGCGCAAAGAAGATGCGTTTTGAAAGCGGAGTTCTCCTTCTCCCAACCGGCTTTCCATTCCATTAGGCACAAACCCTATAGGGATATATAACGGAGCCATCACATAGTTATCTCTCGAGTTATTTCGCTCTTTGAATACCGGCACCCTGAGTGGCCGGCTCGTTCGGCTTTGAGCAACTTACCGTCGGGTTGACCCAGGCGCTCTTCAGCCCAGTCGGCCGGGGTATGGAAAAGTGCATTCCGAAACCCAAGCCAGGCCCCGTCCGCCCTAACTCCAGGGGCAAAGGTGCAAATAATAGACTCTGTTCCCTTGTCTTACTTTTCCAAGCGAAGTTACGGTTCGTGATAATCTGTTTGTTTTTTTGGCCTTTCGCGGTTCCCATTGTGAATGATAAATGGTGGAAAGCTTACGTCCGTGCATATATACCGCCAGGCTGCCAGGGCATGGACTTCCCGGCCTAGGCCGCTTTAGGGATTAGCGTAATGGTTGTCTGGGTGCTATCGTACGGGCTTTAGGCCGGATATGATCTCGACCGGATGGCCCACGCTCCCTAGACTCATTGCCGTGCGGGCCCGGCTTCCAGAGAATATATTAACTATCGGTTGGCCTAGCTGGCGGGGACCACTATTTCGGACTATTATAGGGGTAACATTCCTCCGGAAATTCCCCGCTAATTAATAAGCCTATTTCCTTTCCAAAGACTTTTCCCACGAGCCTCGCAACAAAGACAGCCTCCTTCCATCAACGAGCGACAGTGAGATGTGCACTTGATTATCGCCTCTATGCACTTTCAGAGCTATAGAATCTCATGAGAAATCGAAATGGTAGCCATTTCCCTTGCCCGCACTGTACGATAAGCCATTCACAAACTTCCTGGTAGCCCTACTATCCCGTCGGCTTTCATATTTCTTGAGCCTACTTCCCACATCTGCAAAAGCCATTGATGAGACTTGGGCTTCCCCAAGTTTACGGCTTGCACAAATGATCAGATTGCCATCAGGTATCTAGTTACGCTCTCTCATAGCTCAGTGAGGTCTCGAATTCCGAGTGACATCTTATGATATGCTCCTTATGAGCTAATTTAGTACCGGCAGGTAGGCGAGGTGAATGAGCTCTGTCCAAGTATTACTCCCTGAGAGGATTATGCAATCGAAAAAAAAAAATCTTGCGCGCTAAACCCAAGGGTAGGGAAATTCCTTCCTTCCCATCACCTTGACGGCGCCAAACCTTAGCTAATATGTTTTTTTCACGAGCATTGATAGAGAGACAAGCTAGTCTGTATATGTACAGTACCGTGCAGTACTCATTCCCGGGTCCAAGCCACAAACCCCCAGGATTCGCCAAGCTAACGCCCCCACAGGGCTATCTCATCACCTGATGAGATGCTCCTGTTGGAGTGGATAGTGGTCATAGCGTTCGCGGGTAATTCCGATTGGGGAAGGAGCGTACGGTAGCCAACACACCAGATTGTCAATTACACTCGCGTTTGAAAAGTCCTCGTAACCACACATGTAGCTGTGGCTAGTTGGCAACCAACGGTGATGTACTACTACCACAACAATATGTTACTTTCGGAACTGTTCAACTAATCATAAATAGAAATAAAAAACATTATGATAAGAAAGCCCTATATCTGAGAATAAAAAAACTGCCTCTACCACTTAATGTGATTTCCATTAGCAGCTACAACAGCATTTACCCTTTCTACCATACTCTCTACCAGTCTATCAATTGTGTCTTGATTTATCGCATCCCATTCCTCCACCATCACAGCCCATAGCTCATCCTTGGAAGTAGGTCTTTCCCAAATGTTTTTAGTAAACCGCTTCCGTAGCTGTACCTTTAACAGATGCCAAGCATTTTCGATCGGATTCAAGTCTGGTGAATTGGCTGGAAGTGGAAGCTTTTGCACATTGTAGGAAGATGTAATAACCCGATTAAGACCAGCAGTATGAACTTTGAGATTGTCTTCCAGAACTGTTATCTCCTCTATAGGAAGGTTAAGAGAGAGCAGGAATGGAATAAGATATTGGTCGTAAATCTCGGTAGCATACTGAGTTGAATTAAGCCCCAGACGATCTCGGGGTGCAACTCTCTCAGATGGTTTACGTCTTCGTATCCGGATAAGAGGTGTGCGGTGGCCAAAGGCAATAGCAGCCCAACAGCTCACACTAATGTGTCCTGATCGAAAGCTTGGTGCAAGGTTTTTCGTTTCAAGTTCCTCACCTGGCCGTATACGCACTTTATTGCCTGGTTGGTAGGCAGTATATTCTACCCGGGATTCATCCAGCCAAACACACTTTTGGCAATCTTCTTCTCTCCACCAGAGTTGCCGTAGACACTAGTACCTGGTGTTTTTAATTTAGTAAATGTTATATCAAAATAATAGGAGTCTAAATATACTACCTTCCTCTAATCTTCTGAAATGCATCTAAAAAAGGCTTCTTTCGCGGTATTTTCAACTTGAAGCCAAGGTTGTTAATTACCTTATCTATTGTAGATCGTCCAACATTTAAATCCTGAAGCTGCTCCGTAATCTCACTTAGAGAAGCTTTGGGATTTTCCTCAACATAGCTTTCAACTCGCTGTTGAACAATAGGGGATATCTTTGTTGGGCGACCAGAGCGGGGAGCATCATGCACACTGGTTGAACCTTTTTCCCGGTATCGTTTGACCACCCCTTGCACAGTAGAGACTGGCATTCCCATATGCTGTGCTATTTTTCTATATCCCCAGCCAATATCAGAAAGCACTGCGATATCGCGGTTGTTCTCATATCGAGCATTGTGAGAATCATGAGTTTGGAGATGCGGGGGTGCCATTGCGATTGCTAAGTTGCTTGCGTTTCTCGCTTGTTTGAGTTGCAACCTTTCCCATTACTACATCCCTTTGTGGTGGCAATACATTTGTGCTGGTTGTCAACCAGCCACAGTTACCTGTGTGGTTACGAGGACTTTTCAAACGCGAGTGTACACTCAACTACAAGTATCGGTAGCCTAGTTAGCCAATTGCTCTACTGTTGGCGTACTCGCACAACACCGTAAAATGAGTAGTTAAGGAAATAGCACTCGAGCACTTGTACTTGCACCTGCGGGGCCGTGAATACATACGAGTGCTACAGTGCTCGAGTGTCAGAGATGTCCACGTCACATCTCTAGCGTTTCCAGCCTAAAACTTCTCCACTCTTGATGCCCAAAGCTACACCCCCGAGCAAATTTGTTTCCAAAAGTCTCAGACAACAGGGATATTGATCAGAGCTCTGGAGCGCTCTGGTAATACGAATCCGATGGCGACAATCAATGATGCAGCTAACTCATTCTGAGTTGCCTTTTTTTTTCATCCATCATAGACTAACACGGGGAGTTTGACGGCTTGACAGGACAGCTGTCTTTTATGGTATCCCTGAATTTCGATGGTAACCCCCAGGTTTTTTTTTTAGATAGGTCAAGTTCCTTTCAGTTGATTGGTTAACAGAGCTTACAGTTTGCGAACTAGTCTCTAAGCTTGCTTTTGATAATAGAGACATTATTTTGCTATCCTCAGTCATTGGGGTTATATGGTAAACTTCGGGTGAGCCCTGAGCGAGGCCTGCAATTTATGTGTTTCTCAAACAGCGACATCATAGCTAGGGAATGTATCAAACCATCCCGTCCACTCACACAAGCTCCTACAAAGAGCAGACCCCCACTGCCATTTGATAGGGGTATTTGCCTTGTACTTAGTACGGTACATCTGAGAGTAAGTTACCAACCGATCCTGAGGATGTTTCCTTAGCCTAATGGATGATAGAAGACTTCTGGTTAGGAATCGCTTAGACCAAAGGGTTATGTAAGGCGAACCTGCCCTAGATGAAATACAGTTCAATTGGGAGCTCGGGTGATATCTAGAAGCGGTCAAGCCTCGTCCATTCGACTACCCCAGTCTTCCCCAGGTTATCAGATCTTTACCGAGTATTCGCTTACTAGTACATGGTAGGCAAATGTAAAGGTCCCACAGCCCACTGGCCAGATCTTTGTGGGGTTTGTTCCGGCAAGTCGAGGAAAAATTTCTAACACCGTTACCGCGCATGAGCATTTAGTCAAGATAGGGTACCATACCTTATCTGAGTTATTAAAGTGAAGATAATAGTACGGTACGATGCTCGCACCTTAGAGTTGAAGCTGGACACTCCGCATTAGAATCGCGGCCCCAAGTGCCTATAATACCCAACCTAGCTGCCAGTACTGTATCATACTTGCCCGGTAACATGCTAGTGCCATCACCGGAATACAGCGAAGATGTTAACCTTTGAAGCTCTTCTTTTTATTCTTTGGTTTTGGGCAGATGCCGATCTTAGTGTTGAACGATATTTCTTTAGCGCACACTTCCACTTTCAAAAGTTAGAAAATCAAGCAGCGTGGCACTTTCCTATCGGTTGCGAGGCTCCAGAACGACGGCAGACACTACTCGAGTAGATTTCACTCCGATAGCTGAAAAACGAGGAGGGCGAATAGTTCAACCCAGTCGGCATTTCTTTTCCCGAGAAAAAGGAAGTAGCACTTCCAGTCCCACAGAATGTGATCCGGATGATATTCGAGGATGTGATCGTCGGGAGAAGCGGATTGTCGATCTTTTAAGCCACGAACATGGAGGCTGCACTACCGTCCTCGTGCAACAGTGCTGGGGTGCTCGGACAACGTACCGTATGGAATAAGGTGCTGATTTTGTCTTACCCCCCCTCCCATATGCCCCGGCAGAAGCGAGGATACAAAAACTAGCCCCCAAGCCTCCCCAGGAACAAAGTAAAGCCTACAGACTCTGCTTGCAACTTAACCCCCAATCTCATACTACTGAATGCCTGCGCTATTTCCCTCACTTGAAAATTCTTGGATTAGTTCTCGTTACCCTGATTATTCAAAATTCAAAGTTACAGCATTCCCGGGCGCCCCGTCGAGAGGTGTTGGGTTTCACCGGTGTTTGGGACGTGACAGTTGGCCTCAAGATCAACCCCAGTAACGGGAGCTTTAACCCTTACATTTTTCCGAGGCTGGCCACGGCGAACATAAATTAACACTAGATTAGAGCTTACACTGAGACACTCGATGAGAAGATTTAAATAGATTTGATTCCCCAGATGATCGGTTTTTCCCATTTCGACCACTTTACACTCCTCTCGCGGCTTCTAAGATTCGGTATAGAATTCCCTACATATCATAGTTAATATGCGGGGCCCATCGACGCCGTGGCCGACCATACCGCTTTTATTGACCTTGTGTTTCCTTATAGCTAAGCCTATACTAGCAACCGTTGATTTCCAAAAATGCTGTACCCAAGTTCCTGTCTCGGAGGAGCTTAAACCACTTCAGTGGGACGCTTGTCATTCCTCTTATAACGCTTCCGAGACCGATCCTAATAAGAAATGGGCGCCGGAGATTGTGACTACCTACGCCTGGTGCCATAGGGTCTGCAAATCGAGTGGTGACTTCCAAGCAAGCGACACCAGTCAGTGGTTGTCACCGTTGACGGCATGGTTCATTCCTGCCTCGGCGCTTCTGTTCCTACTACCTATTTCCGAACATCTCAAAAGCAGCGAACAACACTTCCGACGGACAAAACGGCAGAAAATATGGGGGAAGTACTTTACTAATTGGTTAGTTCCTATGGTAGAATATATTCAGATATTGGGAGATCCGGCCAGCGCGTTTAACGGAGCACTAGCGCAGATGATTGCTGACTGGACGCTCTGTTTATCCATGCATAAGCCGCTCAACGGGAGGAGAGAGCGGGACCTTATTCTTATTGTGATCCTAGCAGAGCAGGCAGACTTTTGGCATATTCCGACGAGGAATGCGATTGAATTGATGGCTGGATCAAGTCGAGCGAGAGAGTACACCCGGACTGCGGGGAGAGTTATTTGGAGCGCTAGAAAGAAATTTAATACCTCTGTTGTCTTACCTATCGCACTATATATTGGCGTTGCAGCTGCAGTTTTCTATGATGCCTATCAGAAGCTTGGTGACAATAGTACTTCGTGAGTTTCCTTCGGGTAGAATGCTCATTGTGTGGGCATATATACTAACCCAACATACATTGTAGACATAGCCTCGCGTAAGTCCCACCTTTCCTGATCCTTCCAAGAGATGCTACATATTCTAACCCTAGTAGTTATGGCGTATGGTACAATTGGATCTTACTGCTTTCAGTCTTCGCTAATTGCTTTGCTTCTCACTCGAACCTCGATGCAGTCCGCAGTGGCATGGAAATAATATTACGCGGGGTGATTGAGAATCATACCACCGCCCAATTATCAAAGATTGGATGGGATAACCAAGCAGCACAAACACTAAATCAATCCTATGATATCGCGACAAAGTCCCTATCACCATACCCGGCGCCGCACCCCCCGATGCTTCTCAATCCGAGAGATTTCTTTTCAGGAAATCTGGAGTGCAGAGGAGTACCATTACACGGAAGATACCGAAACACCCGAAACTGGGTTCGGTGGCTTCACAAGAATGGGGTCGATATCGCACGGCCAACTGAGGGAATCTGGAGCTATCATATATTCTGGCCGGATTGGTATTCAAGGCATCATCCAAAGGTTCGTCACACCTTCCTGCACAATTCCGCCTACCCCACTAACTCAGCCCAACTTATGTAAGACAATGTACCTTATCACACAGCTGCTCTCCTGGCTCTTCATCCTCTTTTGCTGCGCATGCGCAGCTGTCCGTGCGTTCCTCCCACTCTCCGCAATTTTACCATCAAGGGTCTAACATATCTACCCCTTGGCCAGTTTCTTACACCACCCCGAAAGTGGGTCTCGGATGCCGTTCAATAAACCACATCGTCTACGCATCAATAGCACTCCTCAACGCAGTAATCCGTTTTGCCAAAGACACCCTAGAAGAGTCCGAATATATCCGAACGTGTCAGGTCGTAACTGCAGTCTATTTTATCATGAGCGGGCTCAACGCCGTCTTCGTCCTAATCGGGGGCTCCCTTCTTCAAATAACGGGAGTTTTCCGGAACTGCTGGTGCATGTCCGGTATCGTTGGGCAGAATGCGAACTCGGCAATTATCATGAGTACGAATACGTACGCACATCAATACTGGGCCAAGACGCTGTGGCTACGGATCGCCTATCTGGCGTACGGCGAGGTTGCGGGGTTTTGTGTTATTGGGTTGTTCATCCGGCTTTATGTCGCCCATTGCATTCGGAAGTCGTTGGTTTAGGACGGAGTACGGTCTCTTTCGTGATCGCTGTATATATCTCGCGTTTGTGTCATAGATGGGGGGGAGGGGTGTTATGTGCTTGGATCCTTCTGATCTTAGATATCGAATTTAGAATATATATATACCATCTACCTAAGGGTATGTATTGCACCCTCTTCCCCCACAGGGTGCTTTGGGTATCGAAATCATCCTTCCGAAAGTGCCATACGGACCACAAGCTTTTTACACAATAGGGTTTTCAACACAGAACTGTAGATTCCCACCCAGTATTCGCAAATTAGAGAGCTTTCGGGGACCTCCCTGGCTGCCATGTTGTGTTCATGCCTAATATAGCGCCATTCGAAAACTCCATGACATACCTTTTAAGTTATACCCCCTAAAATATGACACCATGACGACTCGAAACCCGAGATCTTCGTATCCAGCAAAATTTTCTCGGATATTCGAAAAAACAGAACACGTCGGGACAGCACTAACCACCCCCTCACCATTTTCCGTTCATATTCCTGCTTCGCTCCAATAACTTCTCCCAAACCCTTCTGATCCCCTAGCTCCTTGGCCGCCAACACACAATAAATTTCTATTACCCTCTCAGACGGAAACCCGCTATTACGGAATATCTAGCATAGGGTTTCCCTCGCCCAGGGATAAATAAATGGATTTGCTAGGAGGCAATACCGCTGGGAGTAATACCATAGCAAAAGTTCATGGCTCGCGCCCGATGGGCTCGCACCATCTACCTAAAGTTTTGGTTTGGGCTTTCTTCTGCGGATGAGATTGTTATAATATAATCGTATCATCCGCGGTATATAACCACCGTGTGAAGTTTTGTTGCACCTAGTAGTTGATTGGCGGTGGGGTTAGAGCCTGGTTAGCGTTGGGCGTCCGCGCTTCTTAAATTCTCTCTATGATACCGGAATGCGTTATTGTGGAGTATTAACTTATACTGAAGGATGGATGGAGGGTTCAGGTCTGGTAGTTTGATTTTGTTTAGAAGCCAGCCCCCCCTACCATCCACCACATACGCCATCCGGCAAGACCACCATACAACGCCACACCGCACTATCGAGCCATAGATACCACAATCCCAAAATGGAGGAAGAGGTTCCAATATCCGGAAATTCTGTCCTGCTATTGTGAGCCAGTGAGGACTGCACACCGGAAGCGGGTGAGAGATCAGCTCGGATACACATCCACCGCAATGCACGGTGGTAACTTTCCCATGCGGAACTCCCGGTGCCTTACCCCCGCAGCGTAAATCACCCCGGGGAATTCAGGATACTACCGTTATTGCTTCCTATTCTCCAGCAATTAGCCCCCGTGAATGCTTCCTTAATCTGTGATGCATGCGACTTCTACAAGAGCGAAGCTTGAGATCGCTGGGAGTATTCTTAAAAAGTTGAGTCCAGCTAGTGTTTCGCATTTACTCGAGACCTTTCTGATCCCCTCCTTGGCTGAAGGGCTATGCTGATTAGTGTAGTTGGGTCAATAGTAAACCATGGCAATTGACTGAGTGCTTAATCAGCTGGAAATATCACACAAGGCTAGGCTATAGCTCTTTTCCGCCACTCAGGTGCAAAGTGGAACCCTCACAATTTCGGCGACGTAGCATGCTCCGGGCTGGATATCTCGGTTTACTAATCCCCAAGCGGGGCATGCTCTAAGGGGGGGGGGATAATGTGGTAGGAGAAGCCTGGGGAGAAACTCGTATCGTAGACTAATATCGCTCCTGTAGAGTCGATTTAAGACTCAAAGCAGGGGCGATATTTAAATATTTACTCACCTTGTGACTACTTGAGCCCTAGTAGTTCGAACAATACCCTACCTTTACCGTAAATTACTGCTATAAGGCACGGCGCCAGAAAATGGTATTTCCAACCTTAAAATTTGACTCCGGATAATCATATTATGCCATCTAAGTTGATGCCAAGCTGAAGTGACCGCACTCACAGACATTAGAGCCCAATAAAGTACCAAATTTTCGTCATGCGACAAACAAAATCAGCAAAATGAAGATAAGAAAGAAGCTCACGCAAACCAGCAGTTCCCAACAGTGCATAGACCCCATGCGGTTTCTTTACATCCAAGCAGCACCCACAGTCGTATTGTATTGTGTTGCACGCTATGTAAACTTACCGTTCGAACTCTCGAAAATAAAGCGCGCGAGGTGAGGGATTGCAGAGAAAGTAAAGGTTTCGCGGGACGTGAGAACAGTATGTTTGTGGAAGCAGGATCAGAATTTTCCTATGTCTCTTTTTCCATCGCTACTTGGGTGCCGGGCCATGGTACTTATACCCGTGAGAGGAATCTATATACAGTGCCAATGGTATGAATCCCACTATTCCCCGCCGGACATACTTCCGTCAGATTGAAGCCATACTTCCCACTCGAACCCTAACGCTGGCCCGAGTGACATTTTGTGATACATTGATCCAACATCCTGTTCCGCGAGTACTGAGGCTTCATTGTCTTTAGTAAGGCTCGGTAGAGGCTCTGACCAACGTGCGGATATATATATGCCTAGTGCAAAGGTTTTTCACAACTCACCAGATTGGGGTGGCATGGGGATGAGCTCCCTATGGAGAAAATACACCCCCGCTGCATACACAGTTTTCTTCTCGGACAAATTTCAATCGTTAAAATACTTGTTCTCCTACGCGCTATTATTCTCGAGCTTAGGTGTTTCAAGTCACTGCTCCGGACTGTAAGTTCGGCCTCCTCGAAGACCCCCGATTAGGCTTGAGAACTTTGTAAAGGGCTGGAAGGAGTACTCTGCTTGTGGCGCAGATGTCTAGTTCCTGGAATATGGGCATCAAACAAGTGTTTTCCCAGGCCAGTCTAATAGCACAAGTGAATAAGAATCTAAGCAGACGGTTGGGATCTATATTAAGTGACTTCTCGTGGATTTTTAGAACGAATTTTCTAAATTTCATTTGGCTAGCTCATACCATACACCACAATACTTCTGCTGAGGTTCGCCTGGACACGCATTGCCTCCGGCATTTTTAAACCCACCAGTCAAATTTACCATGTTACCGTGTTACCAATGACTACAATCCAGAAATTCTAGAAATTCGCCCATAAAAGAGGTCATTCATTCTTATGATGTTGGTACTAGAATTTTTCTCTACTAAATCACAATAGCCGCCAATCCTTTCACAGGCACTTCAAGTTAGGTTAGCCAGCCAGTGCACATCATTGACAACCGTGAGGTATTTAGTACAACCACGATCACCAACAGCAGAGCAGCCCTCCATCTTCGTCTCATATCCGCCATTGTTGCACAAGGCCCCTTATCCATCGGCTTACACACTCTTCCTTTAAACCCCAAGTAAAGCTGTTACCACTATTTCCCTAAATACCCCCCTACAAGGCTACAACCGCCTATCACCCACTATAACCTCAATTCTAGCCCCTCTACGCCCACACACACACTCGATCGCTCTCATATTAAAATACCCGGGCCATCGGCACGGTATCTTCCATTTCGGTCGGTTCCCGTCCTGCAGATCACTTGAACACCGGATTATCCACTGGTCCAGATACTGACACGACACGATCTCCACCCTTCAGTTCCGTGGGCATGTGCATACATGAATCGGACGGAAACGTACTTCTTCAACGAGCTCTGCAGGTACCCCCCAGCCCAACAATCACCTACCGTAATAAAATATATGTAGATACACAAACTTTATCACGTGATGAAACTACTAAGATATATCACGCTCGCTCGAGTCCCTCAATTGTATCGCCTGTTGATATAACGTTAGAGATAGGAGCGGCTCACCTAAGCGGCACCATGTAGATTCTCGTTATCCAGGCACCTCCTGCGGCAGCCTCCTTCTTCCGAATACCATTAAACCCCACCGAATGGATCATCTGCTATTAGCACTTTTCAAGCTTCTATGAAGTTTGTGTGTTACGGTATAGATCCAATGCTGTTCTCATCGACCGTTTCATTGAACTCTATATTTGCTAGATACTCATACTGCGCTATGTTGCCTTCCCTTGTTGAAGGAATGCATACGTATATGCCGCGTATGCATTCCCGTACTCCGATGACTTCCTTATGTTTGCTTCTTTATATAGTGCCTCGCTTCCCTTCTCGTCTTCTCCTTTTTTTCTTCCCTAATGAACTTCTTCTCCTTCTTAGCCAAGAGAACAATCAATAAAACTCCGATCTTGTTTGTTTCACATAACACAATTCATTACACCGAGTACTGTCACCCGTGCTAATAGACTTTTCCCCTAGGCATCAGACACCCCCGGCAACTAGATGTAGGAAAGTTACAGAGCCCCTTGAGCCTAAACACCTCGGGAATGAGAAATATGCTCGACGCGCACCTAAATATCCAAATCCACCAACCGACAACAGCAGAATCAAAGGACTTTCGAGTGATGGCATATGATCATCAACCCTCATCCAAGCCATGCCGATAACTCAGCAGACTAAACCAGTCCCCATACTTACTCACGAGTGGGGGGTACCACCAGCCACGCCGTTTTCTCCTCAGCTCATATCGTCACAGGAAATCACTCAATTCAGCAACCCAACGAAGGACCACCCCCGCACGAAATGACCCGTCTAAGGTAATACCACGCGAGGCATCAAGGGGAGACACGCAAGCAGACCCGCTTATCTTTTTTTCTTTTTCCGACCAGCAGAGAATTGAAAGCCTTGGTACTCGAGTACCTGTACACTAGCATGGAAGCGCCACGGAGGTTGCCACTCCAGCGGGAAAGCGGGTGGCGGTGTCTTAGGACTTGGCAGTAAACTAAATTTACCCACCGTAACTAGAAAGCCCCTAAGGTCCTTAAGCCCCATTTTTATGGGCTTGGGCGCATACTCTGATCACAGGATTTAGGTGCTGGACATCAAGATTCATACAAACAGCCCACCACACAGTTTACATACCCGCTATCCCATAATGGACGGGATCCGAGGGCTCACGAGAATCGATAAGAGCGATTGACCAGAAGGAGACTTGAGTGACTAATAACCATGAGCGAGTGAGAACAAGTGACGACTGCAAAACCCCGGGCCAAACATTGGGGTATATGAGGCTACCCCCCAGGGATGCCAGCACCATAACACTCAATACTGTACCGAACTTTACACAGTGCTCTATTAACTGGATTGAAGAACCTGGTTTGACATACCCTACCACCCAGCAGATCACAATTGACATGTTCGGTATTTCGATCGATCGAGGATTGGCCGACTATTACTCGCTCCAAACAACCGGTTTTCCCTAGCGAGATGTGGGGGGCTCTATTATTATTATTACGGCGTGATACCGCACCTATGGGCCTACCAGCTATGCAATTCGACCCACATTTAACCACTGCGAAGAACTAGAAATGCCCGCCCCGATTTTCTATCGGGCACGATAATTATCTAGATGGTAATTGGCGACGAGTTAACGGCCAGGCGAACACCGGTGCTCCAATGCATCTCTTCTTGCAAGGGAAGGAAAAAAAACTCACCTTCAACGCCTCACGTGTTGTTAGTGTCCTTCCCCACCCCTTCATTGAAACCCCACAATTCAGAGAACAAAACTACTTATCGCAAGTCTTATCGTCCCCCCCACATGCCAGACCTCGTATCGAACTCTGTTATTATCCCGTCAAATTGTGTATCTCCGTGCAGGATTCTAATCTCCGTTTCAAGGCAAGATGTCACTCGCAAAATCCAGTGCTTGGCACGAAAGGGCGATAGGATCGTGTTAAGCCCTCCTGTTGGGCAGCCTAGGCTCTTGTTAACCTACCCTATAATTTAGTCTACCCGAGATGCTTTTGTCTAGAGTGGTCAGAGCTTGCCAAGATGCTACCTTATCTGACGAGATAACGCCGTAAGTTAGGTTAGACTCCCGCAATACCGATAGACGGCCTTCCAGGCCACCCAGACAGCTAAACTCAAATAAGAAATTTTCAAATACCGGTAGCTTTCCTGGTTTGATTGGATGAATTGTGGCTACTGTGCTGACCGCTCGTTTCCTTAGACAAAATCCACCAATTAGCATCTGTCCGGGTGGCCGTCTACTAGTACTGCGGACCCGATCCTACCCATTTCAAGAATGATAATTTTGCCGTTTCTCCTAGACCAGCATGAATATTAGAAATTTCCTGTGGCTCCTATTGGTTTTGTGACGGTGGTTAAACTTAATAGACTAAGCGACCTTTCGTCAATACTCGAGGACAGCATACGGTATGATACCAGTATCGGCAACTAACGAATATTCCGCAGCCCCCAGGACGGGTTGGATCTTATTAACCGGTATCCGCAATTTCCTTAACCCGCCAAACCAAACCTTTCCTGTGCGCTTTCCTGTGCGGACGGAGACAGCGAATCGCAAAGAAGCTTTTAATGAACGGGTATGCAGTAAGCTTTTATCTTTCACCCATCGCGCTCGGTGACTCCGAAAAGCAAAGGGCAAATAATACAAATACCCGCAAATCGTTGCACCTTTCAGATGCGACATGATGCTGGTTTGCGAGCTTGCAGGAAGGACCAAACAGAAGAGAGCGGAGCCCGCCGGTGAAAATGACGCAACTGCTAGACGTCCAGAATTTCCCCCTTTGGATTTGGATTTAAGGAGAGGGGAGGAAGAACGGCAAAAAGATTCCCCTTTCGGCCCCCGGCCGGGACAAATGAAAGGAAAAAATACGACAAGGTCTTCGCTTGGGGAGGCAACTCCGATGTCCCACCGGAGTGGGATTTTTTAATTAAATTCCAGTTTTCTTGGGTAGAACATTGGATGAATCCAGTATGATACAGACTTGCACAGTGCTCACTCAAGCTTCCTTCCATCCACGCCGTGCTCAAAGCACCGGTATGCTATGATACAAGTAGTACCGTACGGTACTTGGTATCCGAGCATAGCGCAAATAAAGCTTTTAATCCATCCTTCCATCCTTCCTTTCCTCCTTCCTTCCTTCCTTTCCATCTTGGCAAAACATTCCACACCAAATCCCACGCGCCGAGTCGTCAATCGCGATAAGAAACCACGCTACTGAACCAGTATTCGAGTACGATACTCGCGGTAGAGGTAAAGTACCGTATTAGAACAAACTGGGGTCAAGATGGCCAATGCAAAATTTCCTTCATTCAGATCCCAAGATACCTAAGAAGGAAAATAATCGCTCTTTTTTTTTTGTTCCTTGCACAGACGTTTGCCCCCCTGTGTTTCCAATAACTTGGCGAGTAAAATCCCCCTCCTCGTGTTATTGACGATGAATGGTTCGCTCATGACTTTTTTTCCTTTTTTTATTATTTTCTTTTTCTTTTTCCTCCCCCCATCCCACACCACACCCCCTCACCTCCACCTCCACCTCCCTGTGTGAAAAGCTTTGTGAAGAGTGAATGTGAAATAAGAGACACTAACCATGGTACGACACAAGAAAAGATAAGGCTTCTTGGCCCACTCAAAAACCCATGGGAGCTAAAGTTGAATAGGAAAAGGCTGATCTATAACACGGGTATTGTGTTATATCATAACGGGGGGTAAGATTCAAGCGAGCCGGGGCGTTCCGTGATTGATTGCAATGATGGAGTGAGTAGTAGGCATTATTAACAAGCCTCTCTTTTTCTTTCTTTCTTTCTTTTTCCCCGGAGAAATCAGCATTATTACAAATGGGAAAAGGTAACAGGTAATTTGAGCGCTGTCAATTCTGTTACCCGCACACAAAAAAAAGGTCGTTTGTTGATCCTTCAAATTTCTCTTCTCCTCTTCTCTACTTGTACGCGATGGTAGGTGGTTCGGATTAGCTCTCTAACTAACTAACTTAACTGCGGGATGTAAGGTTCATAAACAGAAAGAAGGAAAAGTGGGTTGGTGAGAAATTGTGTTCGTGAGGGGATAAAAAAAAAAGGAGTGAGAAATCTTTTGAGAAATTCCAGCTCTGACGACCTGACCTGACCTTTTCGAAATCGATAAGATAGTTGTAAACAATAATAATACCGGTGGAATAATCAATCAATCCATCCCGCCCCC
>QOVD01000657.1:3624-23124 GCA_003521225.1 Tuber microsphaerosporum | reverse complement strand
AAAAAGGACCCCCACCGACCCCTGATTGTTTTGCAAAAAAAAAACAGAAAAAGCAAAAAAAAAAAAAAGACTCGCTAGCCAAGGTACGTTGTAGATATCGATCGACAGATAAAATAGAAGAATGAAATACAGTATCGACGCAATTATGAAGAGAGAGTGACAAAAGGGGAGGATCAACCAAAAGGTGACATTTCTTCTTCCTTCTTTCCTTCCTTCCTTCCTTCTTCGTAGGGGCTAAAAGCGAGAGGTAGATATTAAGGTGAAAAAATAATGATTTATGAGTGAAGAAGCGGCAGAAGAAAAGGGAAGAAGAAAAAAAGAATAACAATGAAGGAAATCAACTATTGTTTCTTGGACTTCTCCCCTTCCAACTCGACTTTCGCGGTCGAAGGCGGCGAATGCTGCGGTTGGTGTCCCTCAATCATTTGGCTGTGCGCGGCGATGCCATGACGATCTCCAGCTGTAATTAATGAATCTAATGTCAGCCTAACGTCAGAGATAAGTGAAAGTGAAAGTGGGGGGGGGTAGTGGTTATCCATACCAGTAACAGGAGTATGCGCGTCATGATGTTCCTTAGCCGGTGTCCAAGCTAGATAATCCCTCCGAACTTCAACGTAATCGTACGCGAACTCGCCAAGTTGGTCATCGTCCATGCCTAAGAGCTCGGCCTCTTCGCTGGCACGAAGATGGAGTCCGGGGGTCTTGTCGATGGCGAAGCAGATGATAGTGGTGACGACGAAAGTGTATGCGGTGACAGCGACAATGTAGGCGACCTGGACGTAGAGCTGCTTGTAGTGGTGGTTGACGAAGCCGCCCTGGATACCGTTGTTCACGCCATCGAGGCCAATAATGTAGTCGGCGCCGAAGAGGCCATTGAAAAAGAGGCCAATCATGCCGGCGACGCCGTGCTCGGCGAATACGTCCATTGCGTCGTCAATGTGGATGAGGTACTTTATCTTGGTTGCGTAGTTGCAGACGGCACCCGTGACGACTCCCAGGAGGATGCTACCGTGGGGCATGATGAACCCGGATGCTGGGGTTGCTGCGACAAGACCGGAGATGATGCCTGAGCAGAGACCGACCATTGACCATTTCTTCGCCAATCTGAAGTCGAGGAGGACCCATGTTATGCCGGAGAAAATGCCTGTGAGATTGCTGTTCCAGCAAGCCATGACTGCGCGAAGGTTGGCACCCAGTGCCGATCCACCATTGAATCCGAGCCAGCCGAACCAGAGGAGGATAGTGCCGAGGGTGATCAAGGATACATTGTGGGGCCTGAAGTTGAGAAGCATCTTCTCTTGGCGTTTACCAAGGACGAAAGAGTATGCAAGGGCGCCAACTCCGGATGCGATCTCGACGGGTCCACCACCTATTAACAATATCAGCTCAATCGAACCAGCGCGCCAATAAGTTCGCGGAATACACACCAGCATAGTCCAAAACACCGTACTTGAAGGCCCACCCGGTAGGGTTCCACACCCAGCAGGCAATCGGGCAGTAAACAAGAGTCATCCAGAAGAAAGAAAAGACCATAGCAGGTAGAACTCTCCCCCGCTCAGCAATGGCACCCATGACAATGGCAACAGTAACTGCAGCGAACTGCATCTGGTAAAAACTATACAAGAGTTCCGGAACGAGAGGACTGCCGGGTGATGGGAGGGCGAGTGTGTTCTGCAGAGCAAAGTGGTGGAGGTCTCCGATAAATCCATTTGTCGCAGACTTGGAAAAGGCTAACGAGTATCCCCAAAAGTACCATTGGAAAGTAACGACCGCTGATGAACCTATACAGGCCCAGATGAGGGAGAGCGCAGACTTGCGGCGTGCGAGACCACTGTAGAGGAAGCCGAGTCCGGGTACCATGACAAGTACCATAGCCGAGGCTACAATAATATATGCTTGATCCCCTTCATTGAACCATTGGTTCAGATTCTCCGATTCTAGAGTAAACCCAAATGTCTTAGTGAACTAGAACTACCCAAAAGTGCGCTGGAAATGGCGGCTCCGGATATAAACACGACTTACTGGAATCACCCCCAGTTTCGAGGTTTGTCCCATTGAACACCGCTGGAGCTCCAACCCATGAGTGCGACATCTTGAAGCTTCCCTTATTTCAATATCCGTATGGGTGAGAGAAAATTTAGCCCGAATTTCCACCTCAAAGAACGTTTGCCGAATTCGAGCTTTCCGTGCACTGGAAGAATGATATTCGGACCCGGCCACGAACCCTTCAAGGAGGGGGGGACGCAAGGAGGTTTAAGAAGGAAATTTCAAACTCGGGACATGCGTTACACAGATTGGCCGATAGGGTATTCTAAAAAATTCAAAGAGGGTGTTGCGTACTCGATCTTTTGAGGCGGCCAAGATCGGCCATGCATCTTCTAACCTCTCGGGGACTAGACTATTTCGGAGGAGATACTCGTATTATTATTGTACCACAAGCACTGTAATCGAGTGGAACAGCAGGTACTTATCAGTTCATGGGAGTTGGGTCGACCTGCTGGTATTTGCATAGTCATTCACCACGGCCCCTTGGCTTTCGTCTGAAAGGAGATCGAAATCCCTCTTTGAGCAGGCTTGGCTTGCTAAGATCACTCATGTTAAACACGCAAGTTGATTGAAGGCTACTTTGGAAGGAGAAGGGTGCGGGCTATTGCCTTTCTTTAGGGTGAATTTCTTGCTCCCCACAGTAACTCGTACAGTAAATTACTCGTACAACGATGTTTCTTAGGCTCAAGCCAGGGTTTCGATTTCTAATTTTTGTTGGTTAACTTAGCCACCAACCCTTTCTCCCTTATCCCCTTCGCTTGGGATGGGCACGTACTAGACCTCATCCGTCTTATCTTTTGGCACTGGTGTCTTGGCGAACATTTACAGATAAGAAGAGAAATTCTTAGTCCTGGGGCTGACTTAAACGGATACTTTTTCTACAGTTCTCGAGAAGGTCCAGCACTCGGATTCCCCACTCTCGCTCAACCTTGCTGCTTCAGGTCCCAGCGGGGGTTTGCTCGGCCCCTCCGGGTTCCGTGTTTCATAGGGAGGGTGTAGCTTATCTCTCTACCGCAGTGGAGAGAGACGATGTAGCGGATCGGATCTTCTGATGAAGCCTCGTGCATGCTCGGTTATTCCGGTCCCAGGAAGACCAGTGATGTGCGGGCACTGTATCTGCCTTTGATCTCTAGGATTTATGTGCAGCCGAAAATTTACCAGAGCCTCAGAATTTTAGTGGGTATGCAATATAATAGCAGCCCATGTTACATATATAGATACGCCGCGACTTTGCAAGTATAAGTCGGCGACCTTGCTCGTCAAATCATGGGTTTTGGTCATCAACGGTAGCCTATCCCCTTTTCCATAGCCAAGGCATCCCTCGTGAGGGTATGTTATCTTGCTGACGGGCGCTCTACCTTACCCGGGTATCGCACAAGTCGAAGCTTGAATCCCTAATCCTAATACCGGATCTTTGAGGATTACTGACTTGCTCGGGAAGTATTAGGGTTGGATAGTCGGACGATGGATCCTACTGTGCCCAGTTGCACGCAGCACAGCGCATTCGCAGCATGGTGGTGTTGTAGCTTCCCGCTAAAATGCACCCAGGCTCCCCGCTAACTTTATTGGGGACAGCATACCGGTACTAGCACAAGTACCCTCTCGAAGTCAGTGAGCAGTTGATTTAGGTCACTCGAGTAACCCCCGAAATAATCCCTGTCTTTTACGAAAATACCTGTCTCGTAGCTGTTAGCCTGTGCAAGGGGTATTCTAATGTTCCGGCATCATCATTGTTACGCGTTGTTGTATGTCAACGGGCTTAAGTAAGGGCAGAGATAACAACATCCCGAAACCCGGAACCACAGAATGAATTTTAAACAGACAAAATCAAAAACAGGGGATAGGAACAAAACCAGATGAACAGTCTAGGCCTTAAACGAGTTATGGGAGGTAAAACGGAAGGGGTAAAAACTTTTCTTCATGCTAACTTTTTCCTCGCTGCGTATGTATGATAGATTGCGGGCTGAACGAATAGAGGTCTAGTGCAGAAAAAAATAAAAGAAGAAAAAAAATCAACCGCACTCGAGCAACGTTGCAGTGGAGTATCGGCGCCCGCCGTCAGGAAACGCTTTCCAAAACGAATGGAGAAATGAAACACAATACCGGTATTAATATAATACTGTACCGTAATCTCCCATTCCCACTGTAGGAAATGCATAAAATATTATGAAGCAGTGTAACGTTACTTCTCAGGGTCCTGCTGATTAACTCATCCGGATGATACCGGTCTCCAATTCTACCGTAGTATCATGGTTCTCGGCGGCACTCATATCTACGAGACGAATAGAAAGCTGAAAGCAAGAGGGCCGTAAAAGAGCTTTACCAAATACCGATCTGAATTCAAAACTCTAGGTGCACGGATTTTCTAACACGTGATCACATCTTGTCAGGATTTCGCCTAGCCTACCAATGCTTCTTCTTGATCGGGTTCTTTCTACCCACCCACCCCCACAGTCGGGGCGGGGCCGTCGCGATTGCTTCAAGGTTTCTGACGCCACAAGTGGAGCACGTTATCTTGTCAGGTAGTTTTTCCCTTTCCCGTATTACCGGGGCGCGCCGATGCTGCCCCTCTTGCCCCAGGTCTCAGGGCTCTATTTCGCAGTATATATATCACGGCGAAGTTAACTAATCGTTGATTGGACGATAGCGTGCAGTTCTCATTGCAGTAGAGTAGGAGGGGGGAGCGTCTCAGATCGTGAGGTCATGTTATATCACTCGTCTAATCGATTCTTAGGTCCTATTTTGCGACTTAGGATGCTATAGGTAAATCGTCCCTAACAGCGCTCCGGTATACTGCGCTAATATTACTTAGGAACCGCGTTGAAAGAGGGAAGCTTCTTGCTGGAGACTTCCAACCTAAGCAGATTTAATGGTTTAGCCTTTGTCAACCGTCTTTGCAATTGCAGATGCAGAGAGAGAGCTCCAACTGTGGGGTTTGAGTGCTTTGTGGTTTGACTTTTTAATGCGGACAATTTTGGTTCTATTCCAAAATCTACCAGCTCAGCGCTTCATTAATTGTGGCACGGTACCTACGGTACTCACAACTGTCCCGTGATGTTTCGCGTCCACCAGATAGTCCCACATCTGTCACCAGGATCGTTTGGTACCGGCCCGTCGGCCGTGGTAGCTCATAAATACGTAAAGGTGTTACAACACAGATAACACACGCTACGAGAGGCTGCTACCCCACTACCTGGGGTACGCTAGGATGACCGCGCCCCGACGGTGTCTCATTTTAGAATTCCCAAGTATCATATCCGTTCCACGCGCCCCAGGGGTTTTTTTTAGTCCGGAGTCTCGAGTACTTCTACATTACAAGTACCTTGTTTGATAAGCTACGGTAATTCCTGTAAACCTTAGGACGTGAAATAGAGCTACCTTACCTACGAGACCGAACTCATTGCGAAATCAAATAGTTAGATCGGGATTTATGGCATCCGCTCGATTAAGATTCGTTTAGCTTACCGGTAGATAATACCTTTCATGAAGCCTAAGGATCCCTATATTTTTGTGAAGGCCGATGAGAGAGGCAGTCAAGGATTTCAAGGGGGCTACCCTAATTCTTGCATTTCTGCATCGTAGCTCAGCACCTTTTTTTGTGGCTTTAAAAGTACTGGTATCTTTACTCCGGTATTTGACGGTAACTGTAGGCGCCCGGCTCCGGGGTTGAAAGACGTTTACCACTATTGTTTGCTAATTTTTTCGAGTGGCAAGACTTCTGTGGGTGTAACACCTGTTCGCGTAGGAAGCTGACGGGTCGACTCGAAACTTGGCACTCGAAAAGCGCTTTTTTGACTCTGGGGCTGAATAGCCTTAATGTCGGAGGTTTTTTGCCGGCACATTTTGGGCTAAAGTAGGGTTTGGTTTATGTAGATAGGGCAGGGTAGTCTTCTAAATCTTTTTTTTAGGTTCTTAGGTTCAAGTTGGAGCTCTAGACATGCGATCCACATACTGTAGTCTTGTTCGGAATTCCTCGAAACTGGGATCAAATTTTTGCTAAAGATGGGCGAAGGGGACCTCAACTGAGCGTAAACCTCTGAGGGTTTTTTTGCAAATGTCTTAGCCAGGGTCAGAGCTTCATACTCCAGGCCCGGCCAAGTTCAATACCGGTATGCCGTTGAGGACCCTGATGAAGTCATGAATTTCAAAAAAAAAGGAATAACTCCGGTCACGTGTGGGCAGGTAGTCCCAGTGGCAAAAGTGGGAGGAGACAGAAACACCGGTACTCGTAATTTTCTGACGTTTGTAAACACAACTGCTATTGCATATGGGCAAAATCGTGAGGCTCTGACCGATTTTTTGCCCGTATGCAATAGCAGTCGTGTTTACAAACGTCAGAAAATTATGAGTACTGTGAGCAAGGGCAACCCACACATTCCTTGTACAGTACCTGCATATCATCAAACAGGGTGCCAGTGGTTTGCCTCCGAGTGCCTCAATCCCAAAAAGAAAGCCTCCTGCACTTTCAGGCCGGCCTCAATTACGCCTGGAGCGTGCTAAGCCTATCTTAGTATCAAGTCGGAGCCAGCCGCCTATTTCTGTGGTTGTATTTGATATCTGGGAGCTGAAAATCTGGGGTAAGCTTATCAAAAATATTACCCCCGAGTTTTAAGCTTTAAGGAAATGCTGTAGGAGCTCTACAAAGCATCCCGGCAAGACCTGTCAGTAAAACTACTCAATTTTTAACTGAAATATATCACCAGAATGAAGGGGCCCTAACCTGGTTTATTCACAGGCGACACCCCGCAAAGGCGTCATTTTCAGCTTTTATCCTCCTCAGAGTGGATCGAATAACCATCAAACATCCATTAAACCACCCCCTTTCGAATTCCCCCCGGTCCCCCACCACTTGGCTTCCGCTGCTGAATTACTCAACGGTGGTTGCAGGTTTTGGAGTGTTGTGGTGCTGTTTGGCGGGTGGAAACATTTGGAATAAGGGGTGGATTTTGGCTTCATCTAGGGTGCGGTTCAGGACATAGGGTACGCAGAGGTCTCAATAATTTTGTCTCATTAGCTGACGAAAGCGAGTGGAAGGGGTGGCGTACGTATCAGCACCGGCAGTCACGGCTCGCTCGTTAAACTCCACTACCTGCTTGGGGGTCCTGACTCGCTGAGACCATCTCGCATAAATGAACACAAGTTGAACGTTTACCGTACGAGTACATCGGGCAATGCTCACTTTTCAGGTGGCGGTGCTGTGAGTATCAGAAAAGTATACGGACCACAATCGCGTGTCGCGCGCAAGGATTATAGTTGAAATTGGGTATAATTGGGTGAAGTGAGAAAAGCGAGGGAGCCTGGGGGCGAGGGCTATAGCATAAAGGGGTAAGGGCAAGCCCCGGGGCCGATGGCTGGAGTGCCGAAATTTGGCGGGTGAGTAGCGGACGGCGTTCCTTATTTTGGGAAATTCTGCCCTTAAAGTGGTGCGTCTATACGAAATACTCCCGTAAAGGGGTTGTTCTCATTAACTAGGGGATCGCTGGCAGCGTTTGAAAATTATCACTGCGTTATCTCCAGCTTCTAATCGACTCCACCATGCTTGCGATTAGTTTGCTAGCTTCAGTCGGTCAGAAACTTGCTCAGCCGGCACACTAGCCGTTACATCATTTATAGGCTCAGGAATATCTGATTAGAGAGTCCATCAGAGTTTGGTGGCCTGTGCCCAAGTCATGAATAATCACTCGGTCGTCAATAGAGATATCATACATAAAATTAGCCGTACCGGTAAGTACTGGGCGCTTAGATATCATTGACGAAAAAAGGGTAAGGGCCTATCATTTCAACATGAAGGAGCCTAGATTGCAGCAAAAGCTCGCGGCATGGGACAAAACTCTCGAACTTAGGCTTGCCCTCAGCGCAATGTGATGAGGCGAAGTGGGAAAAAGGGTGAATTGTTTTATCCGATAGTCAAGATCTCATCTGATGTTGTTAAAATGCTGAGGGGGGTTGCTCACTGGAGTAGGGCTTTCTATTCTGGTTTGTTTGTCCGTCATTTAGGGCGGCCCCCCCCTGTAGTGAATCTCGTTATAAGTGTTAAATTTCCCGACGTCATGCTAAATGTTTCCAGGCGTATTGTGCTTAAATAGAAACCGGGAGAGTGGATGTAAGGCGCTACCCTTGGGGTACAGATAATATAATACACCATAGGAACACCCCTGCTTTCCTCGATTTACTTGGTTTCATCAAGGTGGTAGCCTCGCTATTATATCTTGCCTAACCCTGAGTATCCCGGCATACAGAGAACGGAGAGGGAGGGAGGGAACTGGTTGGAAAGTTCGCTTCCTTTATTGCAAAGCGTAGGGGAATTTTCTTAAGCCAATGGAGAACTTCCCCTCTACGAGAGGGTACAATTGGGATCTTGACGTGTTTTTACCGTTGGGTTATGATCTTATGATCCTCACTGTCCTGCCATTCACTTGCTATGATCGGGGGACGTAGATGCTAGAATGTCTTCGGATACTGGCGCACTGGCAAGTAAACTAATTAGCGCTAGAGTGGCCTTCATGCCTCATCACTCCCTCTAGCTACCCTATCTTGCACAACTCAGGCCTGCTGTGCTAGAGATTGCTGATGCCGTTGGTGGATTAGGTGAAGTGTACGTTGGCTGCTCTTCAAGCGCTCACGTAGAATATTTATATCCGTCGGATCTAAAACCAGGAATTCCCTAAATGCTACTCTGCCTCTCCAAGATGTCCTAGAGAACAAGCAACCAATTGGTTCACGTATCTCCATACCACATCCTTCTTTAGGGCTACCATAGCTCCGTAGAGAGTGCTGGTTGGAGGGGGGTAAGGGTAGACGGGGATCTAATGTCTGATTTCTTTCTTACTAGACCCCCTGTCCCCTCCACCCTCACCCCCCACCCGCTTCTCCTCTGAGGAAATGTGGATTTTCTTCTTTCTCCGGGAACCAATTATTGTCCTCGAGGAGAATTGAACTTGGAAGTCTAGGAAAGCCAAGCTTGACCGGAACGCGACTTTCCAAAGTTAGGCGATGGTGGCTGCAACAAGTTTTATCTTGCTTTAACCCTCACACTCTCAAGGAAGGGGGAGGGGAATTGGAAAAAAATAATGGGAAAAATGGGCCATTAGTATCGTAAGGGATAATGGGGTTTGCGGCTTGGGGGCATTGCCGGGCAGGGGTCAACACACGAAAGTGAGGCCATTTGGAGTACTCGCCCGAGCGGCGCGATGGGGGGGTAATAAATAAGGGAGGGCAAGTCATATACGCTGACTACTGATTGCGAACCAGGCCTCTCAGTTTTGAGGGAAATGTGTTGGATTGCCTATAGGGCATGCGGTTAGGCAGTTGTGCGGATATGCCGATATGCAGGTATGTGGGTATGCGCCTAGGAGATATACTGTTATAAGGCATGTGGCTTTATGGTTTGCGGCGATTAGTCACCTAGCAGTGAGTTTTTGTTTTCACATTCTATGCCGCTAGGAATATGGTATTGGTTTCATAGCCCTGTTGATGCCTCTTGCCATAGGGTATTGGGTATCGGGTATTTGATTCCATGGTATCTTTCATACCCTATGCCATTGGGCATACGGGAGTTGGCACGCTGGTAGGGCATAGTCTTTGGGGATCACGGAGGATCATGGGATATCAGGATGGTTCTAGATTGCTTGAGATCGCTAGGGATCAGGTTTTCTCAGCTTAGTGTATTTCTTTAGAGTTCGTTGAGCTTCGGGAGTGTTTTGTTGTTGTTAGCTAGATGGAGAGATATATTTCCTGGCCGTCCTTAGCCAGAGAGAGGGTAGCCAACTAGTCCACCGTTCCTCCATCTTCCGCCACTCCGTTTAGACCCTATTGCAACCGTACTTTTGTTCTTTTCTTCTTTGGTGCTTTCTTCAGGCTCCATAAAAATGATCACAAGAGGGATGCTAGTGATAGGAGATGATGCGCAATACATGGTTTGGAAGCAGGCCACAAAGTACACATGTGCCGCAACTTAAAATGATGCTGATTAATGTATAACAGAGGAGCACTACGCTATTCACTAACATAGCTTATGATTGTCCTATTCAGGGCGTTATGATGGGCGTTCAGGAGGGGGTCACAAGTATTTTATATTAGGTCCAGCGGGGGCGGTATTGGGGGGTGTTTCAAGTCCCATAGAGGACCGATACTGAGTGAGGGAGGGGAAGTGTCTAGGCAACGGGATTGGAGGTTCTGTGACTTATGTCTCCACATCATCTGCTTCGTGCAGAACAATCAGTTCCAGTGACAGCCAAATGCCTCGCCGCGGGGGGCGTAGATATTAGGGATTCAATGTGTAGGCTACACCCCGCATCGCATATTCAGGGTTGGGGGGTCCTGGGGGGTCTATGACCAGCTGCTAACAGCTGGAAACTGGTGCCGCAGGAAAATTTGCTATTGGGGTAGCGGTGGACCGTAAATCGAAATATTTGAGGCATGCAAATATTGAAACATGAAATGGCCAAAGTAGGATAGAATTTGATTGTTTGCTTGATTGCTTTAATAGATCAAAGAGATACATCACACTCTATAGACCTCTTCTATCCCTTTAATAAGGGGCTTAGCGCATAGCCGTCCGGTGACGCGGCACCTTACGGACCAAATTTTTCGGTAGACTACTAGCTTCCCTCAAGTTGCGTCAGTCCCGAGGCACTCATTTACTATACCTCCTCCTCCGGCCTCATGTAGGCTTTCAAAGTTAGTCTCTAAGTTATATTGCACTCTACCTTGTAAAACCCCTGGAGAAAGTGTCCGGAGAGGATTCTCTGAGCGCTAAGTGCTACCTGACTAACTAGCTCTGTGCTAGAATAGCTGCTGATTCTGTGTGTAATGTTCTCTCCTCGCATGGAGCAATTGAGGACATATTTTCTAGGGGTATGGATATGCCGGGGGGGGCTCCCAAGCACATTGTATATAAGCCTGCTATCTTTCCCACTCTTTGCCATATCTTTCCCAAGCAGATGGGCGGGTGCTGCCGGGGAACAGTTTTGGACACACCAATCATCTTTTTAACATTGTTGGAATCTAACTTATGTATCGAACTTTACTTGCAACTTGATGGGCCCCTCGAAGGGAGTAGCGGTTATGTTTACGAAGGTAAGCTAAAGAGTATCTATGATCATCATTCACTCATTCTTCCTTTATCCCTTCTCCTCCGTTTCTCCCAGCGGCCCCTTTCTCCTGTCCAGCTAAACCAGTTTACTTGTCGAATTCCGAATAACTATTTCTAGTACATTTCTTTCGTTGATTCATGCAAATTCCCCTAATACCTCTCACTGCCAGTATTGTTTTCTGTCAGATACCCAGATTTTGAGCGATACTGTACTATCCAGCTGTTTGCCAAACTTGTTCCCTTCAAATATATCTTCAACCCAAAGTCAGCTGGAGCACGGCTGAATTAAGCAGAGTTGGCTATCCACCACAAGACTCAATCTGCTCAATCTGCTCGCGGTGGGAGCGCACTCCTGAAGCCCGACCTGGTAAGATCCATAAATCTATTTGCTTATCGGCACGGGAGGGTCTGTCTTTCGCTTGGTGGGGTCCTGGCACCCCAACTATTCAGGGGCCCTGAGAGGTTTTGGATGCTTGGGTTGTTCTTGATGCATAGCTATATTAATTTGAAAAAAAGGCTGAGGGCTCTTTCTGCTGGTGGCTGATAGTCATATAACTACGAATTGCCGGAAACTCAAAGGGGTCCCTCATCAACATGTATGGCACTAATAAATCTCTAGCGTAACCCGGTAATCTTTTTTTCGAATAATTATCGCTAAAGAACCATTCGCAAAAAAAACAAAGCCACCTCCGATTGTTCGATCAGAACCTATGTGTCTTTCTTACTAAGGTGTGTACGATCCCTACACCCATAGCCTGGAGAATATTATCGCCTGAATCCCGCAGGTTGTCCTCCGGTCATCGAAGCAAGGCTGTGACGCTGTTCAGTGAACAAGTGGCTCACATAGTATTTGTAATACACTCGTGTCATGACTCTGTACCACCGTGGCGTCCAATCGATAGCCGCTGGCGCAGCTGTTGGCGCAAATACAAGCATTCGGGGCAACGGTTGGAGGGAAAATCAGGTCATTTGGCAGGAAAGAAAATCAGGTCATTTATGCCCGTTCCCCTCCAATTCGAATCCAACGCCAGAAGTGCATTTCTGCAGGGCTGTTTCTCTCCCCGAGAACCCCTCAGCTTGGCCAGTCCGACATATCGTACCGATAATATCGGCAAGAATGATATTTCTCTCATCCCCCGGACGAGGACGCCTCGTATCGTCCTGTACCTTACCTGCATGAGCCAATCCTGCCCTGGATATATCTGAACACGTTGTTTCGAACACCTTGCTTCATCGCAGCCGGTTTCCCATCTTTGGTTTCCACTCCACTTGCCCCACCATTGCCTGATATTTTCTCCAATTTGCGTCGTAATTCATGGTCTGATTCTGCAGAAGTCTTCACAACACCTTTGGGCTGGCTGATAATAGTTTGAGGGCATGTGTGGCTAGGGTACGGGTTTAACGTACGATTTCCTCATCCCCGAACTTTGTACTCTTATCTTCCGAGAATTTGGGCAATAGCTTTGTGGCAGTAGTTGTGTATGGCCGGGTTGCTCGAGGAGGTCTCCGAAATAAGGGAATGATTAGTTACTAACTGGTACAAGTGGTCGCAATAGAAATTCTTAATTGGAGCCTCCCTGAGGATTTATTCGTGCGGTGATTGTTACTGTTTCTAAAAATTGGCTAGCCCTAACCCTACAAAGTCCTATCAGCCTACCATTTGAGCCTCCAACGGACAAAAGGGCCACACGGCTCTCTGCAGCGATTGGCTTCTCTCCACGTACTCCGAAAGGAATAAAAAGAGGGTGTGACATCCAAAGTCAGTACCATTAGCGATTTGTGGTGCGAAGTGTCCTTGCCGTTGGTTTTCAGCCGGTCGGCGTCTGTAGCGAACTACTCATATTTGAGCACAGGTACTTTATGATAATTTACCTAGCTGCCGGTATGCAAAAGGGGCCCGGTGAGAACTTTTGCACGGCTGAATCCCTGGTGCTGTCTACGTACGATGGCTTGACACAAACTAGCTCGTGGTATCATACTTGGGTGCTACACCGCAAGACTTGATAACGGAAGAATCCAATCACACCCCCCGAGGCAGCTCGACTTGCGAAGCTAAGTCAAGCCTCGCAGATTGAGGATCCAAGATATGGCATGGGTACCATTAGGCCCCACTAGCTGAAGTGTTGCGATGTAAAAGAGCCTAGATTGGTGTTGTCGTGTTCCAGGCCCAAGCCATGGCTTTTGGAGGCGCATTGTCTGCACAACAATATCACGACTCCAATATGTGGCTTGTTTAATAGCGACGACTACCATATTCAATATGCTTGAGCGAATAGGGACTTGGGAGAGTTTGCCTCCTCCTAGTATTATATCATGCAGGAGCGCCTACTGTTGCCGCTGTTAGTGTCGATGGGGCAGTGGGGCGGCCGCAACATCAAGCATCACTCGGTGCGCCATCTGCAGCCACGAGCCGCCGGGTGCGTTAAGGTTATGCGTCATGGCGCCGTTTCTTTCTTAGTGGTCAGGGGAATGATCGAGATCTTGCGCTAATTGGAAGTAATACCATGGGAACTATCCCCGCAATTCCGGCCAATTGGTTGTGGTTCCGCTGGGGGCACACCGGACATGCCAGGGATGCGACTTTCGATCCGAGCGAAACACGCCAGAAACTGGCACGCGTGGAAAATGAATTGGCTGTTGGGCTCACGTAGTTTGCTATCGGTGGCCTAAAGGCTTGTGTGACGTGGGCGGCTCTTGAGGTAGCCCTTACCGAGTGAGAGAATATGAAGTTTTTTCACGACAGGGGGGATGTCCGGTTGGCAAGATGGATTCCTTTGGAGATGCTGTGGTGGCGGCTTTCCCTTCCAAATTTTTCCAACCTCCAGATCTGGCCTTTCGCGAATATCGAACTTACCTTCTCGTGACTGTTTGATGCAGTGAGTGAATCTTTTACCCTTTTCAACAGTTGCCAACAATCAATATAGATTCTAAAAAACAAAATAAATAAAAGCCCTGAGATCGAGGTTATATTCCACCTGATCCTTGCCCCAGTCCGATCAGTCCGGAGTTCGATATGTTCAATCAAGCTGTTGTTCAGCATAAGCGAGGAGGGCCAAAAGATAACTTTATCCCTAGTCTCGCTATTACTCACGGCTCCAAGTTGTCGGTGAACAGTTGGAGTGAGTGATACCTGATGACCTTCAGCTGGAAATGGGCCGGGGCCCCCTCCGCGATCGGGAGAGGGAACTGCCAAAGTTACCACGTGTTAAAAAAACTTTTCTATTCAGGACTAAGTATTTCCCCTGCGGGTGGTGGGCGGCATCGGGAACTCACATTCGGTGGTGTGCTTCCACCCCCGGAAGCTAGAGGCTAACGCATGCTAAGCTATATCCCTCTATAATTATTAACACGAAGCTTCGCAGGGAGGCTTCTCCTCCGATAGGAATTATGGATTAACGCTAGGGTTTTCATACCGGTACATTTATGCAAGTACACTGATTCAATATCATATTGCAGGGATACAGAAAGTAATGCTGGTGCACCTTGGGATTTGTTCGTCTAACGGCTGGGGGGGTTTCATAGGCGTCATGATGCCAGATCATTGCCAACTCAATTATGAGCTACTTTATCGCTACCCCTAAACACCAGCAAGTTCGAGCCAGCACTACCTCCTCTTCTCGGAGCCGCATGCTTCTGCCAACCACTTCTCTCATTAAATTTAATCAATTGCAAGATATTTTTCTCAAAATCGCTCCGACATTCTTAGTATCTAGCCTTGTGCCCTTAGCTGAGTGGGCTTCGTTTCGATCTTTCCAGCAACATGCAGAACTTCGGGGTTCCCGACAGGTATTGCCTCGTTTTGTGCTTTTAGGAATTATTTGAGTTTTGCTGGCCCCAAAGAATCGCGTCGGTGTTTGAAGATGTGGGAGTGCCGTTTGCCCTCCCCCAGTTGTTATCCTTGTATTATTGTCGGTCTATAGGGGAGAGTGCTATCTAGTTGGTCAAGTTTAAGGAAGCCATATCCGGCGATTAGGTCATGGTAAGATATTCCAGTTATTAGCAACCACATTAGGAAGCTGGTTAGAATGGTGGTACAGAGTTTCACTAACCACCTCCCGATCGTCCAGGACCGTTGTACATGCAGTGGTTGTCGTAAGACAAACTAATTGACCCATCATAAATTCTTTCCTCATCATGATCATTGGCCACCGAACAAAACTCTAACGCGATCTCGTTGGATGGAAAAAAGTAATTATATACATTCTAGAGTCTTTACAACATATCGTATGGAAGTTGAGGAAAACTAATTACGCACCAGAGGTGTGGCCAAGGAACGGCTGAGAAAAAGGAATTAAAAACTAATAGAGCCTCATACCATTAATTTGTACATCATAGCATACCTTTGAGACTCTTGGAGGGTCGACGGAATATATTTAAATATCAAGCCCAATACTGTTTAATGAAATGATTAGATCCCAACAGCAGCGAAAGAAACATTAGAAGCCGAATAAATGGAGACAGCAGAGACAGAATTTCACCAGTGCAGTTCTTGCAATCGAATTGTTTCCCAACACGAACCACGATACCACTGTATGTCATGCGTCAACTATGACCTTTGTGCCTCGTGTCAGAGAGATGCGCAGCCATCACGAGGCCATACGGAAGGTCATGTAGTATACCAACGTATACAAGTCGGAGTTTCGGCACCAAACGGTTTCCCACCAGTTGCCAGCGGGACCGCGCCGCAGTATCCCGGTTCACCGCACCCATTCTGGGACCGCATGATCACAGAAAATAAGAGGCCCTCGGACCGCTTCAGACGCCTAATCGACTCGATACACAATTCCGTCTCTCTCACTCGCGAGCCAAGAAGCGGCGATTTCGAACCGGAAAAGGCCAGCTATACCATGGCCCTACTCTGCTACCCCGAGCAAGAAAATATATTCCATCTCTTACAGACCAGCAGCACGCAGAATCCCCACGGACTCGCCTGGAGCGACTACCAGACCCTCCTCATTTACCGAAAGTGCGGGTGGGACTACCAAGAGGGCACGCGCAACCTTGAGCAGCAGATCAGAAGCGTCCCAGAAGAATATCGAGAAACTTTCAGACCGGTCGAGCATGGGATGCCCCTACTCACCCGCGCCGGCCTTCGGGGCATGATTCTCACGGAAGCCCTAGCAAACCCGCAAGACTTCTGCCAGAGATTCAACCATCTTCTCAGCGTGATAAATGGCCCTCAGACAGCACTAATAGATCTTGAGGAACGATATCGCTTCCCGGCTGGGCCTATCGGCGCAGATTGTTGGCCGATGTCTCCCGACAAAGAAGCTGTGACGACACGCTCCGTGATGCAGGGGGCCGCAAGGGAGGCCATTGAAATCAACCGTCACCTATATGGGCACATGTAATGGGCTCCCCAGGTTGGCCGTGTTTTTCCTTTTGTAACAGTGTACAGCGGATAGATCTGGGTGGGTGGACGGATGTGGGTGGGCGGGTAAGTAGGCTAATGTTTGTGGTGCTGGCTGATAGGCCTACTGTTCTTCTGATTGCGACCGCGATTTCTATCGGCCTTCTCCCTTTTCTCAAACCAATGATTATCCTGCTCTCTCTCAACGGTGGGCCGCCAGAACTGGAAAACTCTTCAGGATAAGCATTGGCCAAGGGACATGGAGAAAGCCGGTAGTCCTAAGCATTCAGTAGCACCGGGTCGCCCGGCAGGGACCATTCAGAGAGTAAGCCAAAGAAGGAAAAAGAAAAAGGGTATTTACGGAGGTGTAGTGGGGGGTGTATGTAGTGGTTTCCTGTTAGACTAATTGTTTTTTTCCCTTCTTTTCTTTCTTTCATCGGTAAATGCACGTCCCTAGTGCTGGAACTGGTGACTTGATTCTGGAACATAACGTGTTGTGAGCTTTTTTTTATATTTTTAGCACCGTGTTCTTTTTCTCCTTTCCTTTTTTGTTTTCTTTTGGCATATCCTTATTGAAGTATCGTTCTCGGGTTCGCATATGCATGGATATTGGGTTTTTTTAGGGGTTTTTTCTTCTTTCAGTTTGTTCTGGTGTTAGCTTGAAAATAGCATTGGAGGGAGTTGGTTCTATATATGTCCTTATGGTGCACTCTGGGGGGCTGTGAAAGTAGGTGTTGACACGGCTTGTGCTACGTATCAGCACTTGGATCATTTGGGATCATTCCTTGACAAGTGTGGTTCCAAAGGGAATGCACTCTAATGCAGAGAGGCCCAAGGTATTGTTATGAGATATCGATAGTTGAGGATGGACAAGTATGAGAGAGAGAAAGGAAGTAAAGTAAAGGAGGAGATCGCTGTATATTGTCTGGATTCGTTGCTTGCTTGTACTATCTATTGCTGAAGGCATGTTTTATATACAAAGAGCTACATCGTATTCGTTCTCGCATCGGTACTCTGCCGGAGATAATCCCACTCTCGCATGCTTTCTACTCTGATGCATCCTCCGCACTCCTCTCGGAACATTTGCAGCCATGTATACGAATCCTTCCATAAGTATACCAGCCGGGTATACGATTCCCTCCTCCGTGATTGATAACAACTGACAAAGGAAACTAGTAATGAGAGACTAACGTGATAGGAAAGGTACATAGGAAAAAAGTCCGCGTTCCAAGAGGTACGGAGTGATCGCCGGTGATTTTTCTCACAAGGCACCACAGCCCCCAGCGCCGGCCTACAAGAGAGTACCGGTACCACGACTGGAGATGGCAACCATAGCTCCATACTTGCACCCTCTCTTTAGTTACTAACATCCTTTTGTTACTGTGGATCACGACATCTCACATATCAAGAGACATTGCCACGATGGCTCGGAACCTTCCCGCCGATTGACAGCCCGTGGATTGGTGCCAGTAAGTAGTTCCTAAACCCTTTTAAAGCAATAGAAGCGTATATAGACATAGGTGAATATAAATCTATGCTTGGTCATGTTTGATTCATGGTTGGAGAGTCCTTACGCAGTGCACCTGTGTCCACCCTCTTACTTATGTGTGCGAACCTCCCTCAATCGCTCCCCAGAGTTATGGCTTTCTGTTATCCGCCTGAATGGAATTCTGGACCTCTGGGGAACATATAAGCATACGAAACCTGGTGTTCTAAAACCTAGCAGGAGTATTAGATACTCCCAAATAGTATCCTAATAGTCCAATCAACCCGTCTCGGAGGCCGAAGGGGCGGCCTGTAAGCCTCGTCTAACCTTTTTGGGTGCCCTGACGCCATAAACTAGGCAGGTCAAGGGGTGGACTGACCGTGGGCTTGGGTGCCCTGTGTGATGCGGTAAATTCCGACAACCGCCCTTTACACTAGGCCACTAAAATACCGGAATACCTCTAGCAGCGATACACTACTTTATTTATCCGTTAGTCGGAATGCGAATTCTGACATTAAACCCAACCGCCTTGGGCTCCCCATAACTTGCTCCTATCAATAAAGAAACTTCACCGCCCTATATATTTTAGGATATAATTTTAGTTGCTACCCCAGTACTACGGAGGTACAGCGCCTAAGTTTTGTACATTTTACTAGCAGGGGAGGTATTCGGCTGGCAGGGTTGAGGTACAAAAAAGGAATAGTCGCTTGGGGTTCTCAAGCAACACTAAAAACTTTTCATTAACATTGAACTTACTGGATTTACTTTACTGCAAGATTAACGACAATGCCACCGTTAAACCCTTCACACTTGACTTGAGACTAGAGACGAGATTGTCAACTGTTGTGATCTATCAGATGGAAATATCACCAAATCCAGTATGCCTGTACCTCTCCAGCAACTGCAACAAAGTGATCTGGACATCCCCCAGTGCTTTACCCAAGCCCAAATAGAGAACCTTATTGGATATGTCTGTATGTCCTCTTGCAATAGAAGGCTTTCCTATTAGCAGCTAGCTGAAGGTATGATATCTTATTAGAGTTATGGCACAATGTATAAAAATGAAAGTTGGAAGTTGGAAGTTGGAACACCTAGCGAATATATGGGTGGCAAGAAAACTACTGCATAGTAAGAAGTTTGTATCATTGGGAATTCCTGTTATATATCCAGTAAGCTCTGCAGATTTTTCACAAGGTTGATACTTATGAATCTTAAGGTTTTGGGTATTTCACACTATGACAGCATTACCGTCATAAGATTTCATGTATAAGTCAATGTAACGATCCTTCCCTCCGGGCGATACTTGCAGCAGGTAACAACTTTGAGGTTCTCGTACACTACTTTGATAGCCGAACACACTTGCTCCTATCATGTAGTCAAGAACTCGCTAAGAGACACTTCTCATTATTCGCCAGGAATCGTGATAGTAAAGATAACTTGAATTGATAGTATAAGAAAGTACTTAGATGGTTGCGTGAGGAACTAACTACTCGATGGTTTTTTTTTTTTTTTTTTTTTTTTTTT